>VMDO01004111.1:0-130556 GCA_007922755.1 Pedetes capensis
TGACCATGTATATGTATATACATATACATACATATATATATATATATATATTTTAATAACCATTGACATTGAGCATTTTTCTAGTTAGGTGAGTTTTCTGGTGATAACAATTGAATAGTATTTTTCAAACCAATCAACTAGTTTGCATCTTTTAACTGGAGACTATCAGTTTGTTATATATAACCTCTATTAAGTTGAGGAATAATGCTTCTATTCCTAATTTCTTTAGTTTTTTTTAATCACTAAGGGATGGTGAGGGCTGGGATTTAGCCCAGTTGGTAGAGCGCTGCACTGCAGTCTCTGAGGTCCCGAGTTCGATTCCCAGCACCACAAAACATGGGAGAAGCACCTGGCAATCCACTCCCAAGGCAATCCTGAAACAGTCAGCCATTGAAAACCCTACGAGGGTCACTATGAATCAGATACCGACTCGACAGCACCTAACAACAATAACAACAACAAAGGATGGTGAGCTACGCAAATATTTTTCTGAATCAATTGAGATGATTATGAGATACTTGTCCTTGATTCTATATTTTTTCTTTATGGTATTTATTGAATTAAATGTGTTGAATCATCTTTGTATTGCAGGTAATAAATCAACTTGACCTTTTAATGTGTTGGTGAATTTGGTTTGTAAAGATTATGTTGAAGACTTTAAAAATTTTTCTTGTTATCGTTCATCTTGTAGTTTTCAACCATAGTCTCAAATCTAACTCATTTCTATATTGATTGCTTTTGTCATTAAAAAATCCCTTGGACATTCATTCATTTTCATTGGTATGGACAGCAAATCTCTCCTACCAGGTTTTTTTTTTTACCCTTTTCATTCCATTGTACCATTTCATGGGCTCTTCCTGATTTTAACAGGGTTAAATTTGACAGTCTCTTCTTGGCCTTCTACTTGTACTCACATGTGAAAAACTCACATGGCAGGAAGGCATGTTGACTGTCCAGGATTAGGTAGTTAGATTTTCTTCTTTATAACTAGGGACTGATACCCTCTGGGTCCACATTTCAACAGTTAGAGTCTGGATCCAGAAGTTGTGATTTTTAAAAAAATTTCCTGAATGCAGGTTGTATTTGTGAACTTTACATGAAGAAGTGATACCAAATCCACAAAAACTTGTCCCATGGAACATAGAAATAAAAACTGAGACTGAGTATGATGTTTTAACTAAATATAAAGGAGGTTGAGTAAAAGGTGACAGCCCAAACTGTACAAGATTCAGGCAGTCCATCAATAAGGCAAGTAAAAGGCATTTTATCATGCTTAGTGGGTCCTCCAGTGTTTCATGCCTGTGGCATTTTCCTAGGATACTTTTCTTTGTGATGTTAAGGGGATTTTCCAGTGTTATAAATCAGTGTTCAATTAGTCCATGGAGACACTCTAGTATTATTTAATACTTGGTGTGATTTCTTTCCATGCAGTATAGTAAGAAGACAGTGGAAGGTACATACTATGCCTTATTAACAATAGAAGAAAGACACTCTTTGGGTAATAGACTTTATGGATCAGTGCATGAGAAACTATCTTCTCTTGTTTCCCTGAGTGCTCCATTTATAATTCTGATAGTTCTTTACATGACCTACTTAAAATGTTTGCATTTATTCATTTTAAGTACATTATTGAATATTGCGGGGGCTGGGATTTGGCTCAGTTGGTAGAGCGCTGCACTGCAGTCTCTGAGGTCCTGAGTTCAATTCTCAGCACCACAAAAACGGGAGAAGGACCTGGCAATCCACTCCCAAGGCAATCCCGAAACAGTCAGCCATTGAAAACCCTCTGAGGGTCGCTATGAGTTGGATACCGACTCGACGGCACCTAACAACAACAACAACAACATTGAATATTGCTGCCATATTACTCATTTTTCTATTGTATTAATTATTTTATTCTCTTGTGTATTACTTATTTTTGCATCACTTTGACCAAAGTCGAGAGAACAACATACAGGATGATGGACTTGTTTTGATCACAATTTTAGAGGTTTCACTCCACTCTTGCTTTGCTCCAGGCACTTGGCCTGAATTCCAGTGGCTAGGGTGTGTCGCATAGGAGTATCTTAACCTCCTAGAGACCAAAAACAAGAGAGTTTAAGGAAGGGACTGAGGACCAGGTATTATAATGATAACTTCAAATTCATGTCCCAAATGCTCCTACACACTCCAACTAGGCTGCACTTCCTTATGTTTCCAGGACAATTCAAAATATTGCAAGAATGGAACACTTGAGCTTCAGTGTAGCAAATCATACTCAAACCTCTATGCCATGATAGAGCTTTTCCTTTTTCCAAATGAATAATCTATGAAACACCACAAATTTTTACATAAACACTATTGGCACTTAGCTAACCAAAGAAAATTCAAAAAATCACAAACTAATAAAAGTAGAGATGAATAAGGGACATTATTACAGATAGCACGGAAATACAGAGGTTGACAAGGAATATTATAAACATATACTCCAGTAAATTAGAAAACCTAGGAAATTAAAATTTCTAGACACATATTATCCACCAAAATCAACCTAAGAAGATAGATTGTCTAATAAGGAGATGAGTCAAGCTGGTATATTGATAAATACCCTCCAAGAGACCTGGTGAAACAGGACAGCTAATATAGTGATAAATAGATTTTATACCAAATGGAGAAAAATAGCAAAAAGAAAAAAAGGGAAAAGAAAAGAACTCAGAATGTGAGTTGGGTAGATAGTCTCAACTTCACATAAAAGGAAGCAAAACCCATATGAAAAGACATAGGAAGAACACCACCAGAAATGTGTCATAGAGTGCCCCAGTAGGAAAAGAAAACTGACACCCTAATAGATAAGATACCCCTACACTGCAGTGGAGACTGATGGAAAACAAAGACAAGTGAAAGGTGGCTTTGGAAACATGGTGCCATGATACCTGGGGAGAAGAGGAAAATGCATGGAATCTGAAAGACAAAGGGACTCAATCTTTTACTCATGAACCACGCCCCCAGGAACAGTCTTGGGTGCTGAAATAGCCAAGGCCTCTGGGTGCATCGGCAAACCAGACTAACTCCCAATTAAATAAACAAATGCTGAGGCGAGCTGCCATCTGCCCCGAGGAGTTGGTTGCTGCTGGCCTTGCTCCAGTCATGCGGAATTTCCAGGTATTCTTCCCTTGACTCCAGCTCTGTGCACCAGGCCTGGAAAGAGTGAGCCTGGTGAATAAACTGTGGCTGTGCCAGGGAGCAAGACCTGAGCACACAGTGGTGTGGAGGAATGGATCCCTCTGTTGGAGAAGCTTAGTGGACTTAGGGAAGTGCCTGTGATCTCACCCTGAAGCTGGACTAATGTGCAAACATAAACACTTGGGTGGGCTCCTAACACACTTGGAGGAGTGGGTCACAGTAAGGCAGCCCCCAGATGTATAGTCTGCCAAGGTTGCCCACCCACAGTGTGAGCTCAGGTCAGCATAGCTGACATCACAGACCTAGCCAGCCTGGTTGTAACAACCCCAGGGAGAAAGAACTAGATGCATGGTTCAATGGCTTGCAGCTAACAAGAGAGTAGCTTCCAGCTGCACAGCACCTAGAGTCCTGGTGGGTCACTAGAAAGGGGACTATTGTGGCCCATGGGTTAGTGGGCCCAGAATAGGATCATCACATGGGTGTGTGGAGGGAATTGGAGGACACATGCTCACACTGAGAACTGATCTGGAGCTGCAACAGGGAGCCAGTATACTGTGTCTGCTGATCAGCAACATCTGGAGGACAGGTGAGACTCACAAGGAAATGGATGACTGACACCTATACTGAACCAATCAGTGCTGACTGATGTATTTTGGATTGAAGTTTTTTCTTTTTTTCTTTCTTATGTATGTTTTTGTGTTACTATTTTGTAATTTTCTTGGTTGTTATTGTGCTGTTTCTGTGCTTCTTTGTTTATTCTTTTGGTATATTTTTTGTTTCTCTCTTCATTACTTTTTCTTTTCCTCTACTTCCTTAGACTTTGATGTCTTCATCCTTCTCACCAGTCACAATTTTTAACCATTATCCTTTCCAGGTTTCTCCAGTAACCAGTAGTAATATTATTAATACTTCCCAAATTGATTTGTCAAAAAAGGACATCTCTCATCATTGTATTTGCTATGCCTCCTGGAAGGTTTCTGTGTGTGTGTGTGTGTGTGTGTGTGTGTGTGTGTGTGTGTGTGTGTGTGTATGTATACATACATGTATGTGCATGTGTGTATATATATCACATATAAAGAATAAGTAGGTTTAGAGTAGAATTATAATTTATAGTAGATTTATAATTTTTCCAACTTTTGTCACTTATACTCTAACACTTCCTCTTCTGTTTACTTTTCTTCCTCATCCCTGTGTAATCTTATTCTTGACAATACTGTCCACCCACCTTTCTATTAGACTTTCATCTTTTTACCATCAATACCTATAGTACACTCAATATTTACCTCCAAAACCTATGTCACTATCCTGACAAATCCTTCCTCAGGTATCTTCTTAAAGAATCTCTGATCTCAAATAAGATGAATTATAATTATAAAGGAGAGTTCAGATGAAGCTATCTCTTTAGCAGCAGAACATTTTCTATGCTTTTAGAGATTCCAGACACAAAGACCTCAAGGAAAAAGGGCATTAAACTAGAGGAATTCATTCTCAAACAAAATCACATTCAGTGGTGAAAATTGAATGTCTTTCCTCTTGTATTCATAATAGGGCCAAAATGAAAATTCTCACCCCTTTTATTCACGTAGTATCAGAGTTTTTACAGCCGGCAGGCATAGTCCTGTGGCATCTGATCCTGTCAAATCGCGGAAGCTAAGCAGGGTTGGCCCTGGTTAGTACTTGGATGGGAGACCTCCTGGGAACATCAGGTGCGGCAGGCTTGGGAGACAGACCTGGCAACCCACTCCCAAAAGTCAATCTGCCATTGAAAACCCTATGAACAGCAGAGAAGCACTGACAATAGTGTTTCCCCTGTTGTATGTAGGGTTGCTATGAGTTGGACACCGACTCAATAGCACTTAACAACAACAACCAGGGTTTTAAGCCAAAGTCATTATATAAAAGAATAAATATCACATCTAAATTGGAAAGGAAACTGTAAAATTATCTCTGTTAACAAGAGGAATTACTGATAGAATGTATACTTTGCCCAAAGCAATCTATAAATTCAATAAGTCTCTACCATAGTCTCTGGGGTTTTTTTGTTTTGTTTTTTGTTTTGTTTTTTTTTCAGAACCAGAAATATGTCATAAAACTTCCTACAGAGCTGGGCGTGGTGGCACATGCCTGTAATTCCAGCGACTCGGGGGGGGGGGGGCAGAGGCTGGAGGATTGCAAGTTTGAGAAAAGAAGC
The DNA here is from genome assembly GCA_007922755.1 of Pedetes capensis. Classification (NCBI taxonomy): domain Eukaryota; kingdom Metazoa; phylum Chordata; class Mammalia; order Rodentia; family Pedetidae; genus Pedetes; species Pedetes capensis. Next base: position 5,354 of record VMDO01004111.1, read on the forward strand.
AGCCTGGGTAATTTATTGAGACCTTGTCTCAAAAAGTTAAAAAATGGGCTGAGGGTGCAACTCAGTGGTACAGCAGTTGCAATGCATTCAAACACAAGGCCCTGAATTCAACCCCCAGTATCAGAGAAATAAAATGAAAACTTCATATAGATTATAAAGTCCCCAAATATCTGAAGGAATTTAAAGCAAAAACAAAACTGGGGCCATCACATCTATTGATTTAAAAATGTATTAGAAGGTGAGTGGATCCAAGACAGAAGATTTGAAGATGCATCTTTGTGTCTCCATGAATGAAAGAATCATGGTACCAAAAGATAGAGGGTATGCTGAGGAGAGAAATTAAAAACAGCATTGAGAATCATAAAATTGATTGTAGGACAGCTGAAAAGCATAGAGAAAGCACAGCAAAAGTAGGAACTAGCCCATGTCTCCAGCTACATTTCCCGGTGGGAGGGAGGGAAAGCAGAAACCTTATCCATGAGGTAAGCCAGGCTGCCTGTGTGAAAAAAGAAAGTGAAAATCCAGCCCTCAAGGCAAGCCCAAAATTTTCATAAGCCTTAAATCTACTTTGGAGATATGGTGTGACAGTGACATTTCAAGTGTGATAGATTGGCATTGGAAAAGAAATCCATTTTTTTCACTTCTTAGAACTCAGAGAGCTACTACTTGATCCATTTTGGAAAGAGGGGTACTTTCTTATATTGAGCTACTCTGGGGGTCTAGAAACAAGAAAAAATCAAAAGTCAGGGGTCTGAGGAGCCATGTCACATTGTCTGGGTGGGAGAGAATCTCATGAGCCAGTCAAGGAGAGTTGGAGGGGCACACATAGAAATATTGAGAAGTTCAAACAGCAGGAGGATCAGGCTGCGAAAGTCATCATGGTTTGTGTCCTTTTCCTCTGTGGATAACTGCAGAGAGTTGCAGAGACTGATAGCCTCAAACCTGACATCATAAATCCATTTAGACTCCAGAGCTTCCTCTGTACTAGGAGGTTTGTTGCTAACAGGACTGAGAATTCTGAAGATAAGTTCCAGGGGAACACTGAATTTCCACAGCCTCAGTGTCAATCAAAGTGTACTGTTTGCTTTCCTCATTCTCCAACACACTAGAGGGACACACCTTGGATTTGACATTAGCCACCCCAAAGTTAGGAACAGAAGACTCTCTGGAGTGAGAACTTTGTCAACCAACAGGCAATAAAGCTAAGTGCAGCCATCTGTGGCTACTGGTAGACAAACAAGGAAAACTATTAAAGAGAATGCAGTCCTAATCAGAAACTGAACCATGACGGGTATGGGCTCAGCATCAGCATAAAGACTAGGAAAGACAAGAGACTCCAACTTCAATGTGCCATCATGTCCACCTGGCAGACTCCAATATAAGAAGACTCAGAAAAAGCTTCTGTAATACTTGGTCCTTTTTTCATTTTTATGTTTTTTCCAAACACAAAGTTTTCTTTTATCAAATTTTTCTATACTTTTAGTATGATTTTACTTTATTTTATTTTTAAAACAGGTTTTATGTTTTTGTCTTTTCTTATGTTTATTAAAATTTATTTATATATTTTTCTTTATTAGGTAATCAGATTTATATCTTGCCCTTTTCTATCTCTCTTTGTAACTGTTCTCCATTTATCTTCTTTTTCTTTCTTTCATTTAAACCTACTTCTTTTCTATTTTCTATGCCTAATCCTTTTATTTCATTCATTTAATATTTTTACTTTTACCTTAATTTTTCACTACATTATTTTCACCTTATGTTTATTGGTGACATAGTAGTTGGCATTTATCAATTTTAATTTTATTTCTATGTTTTGATTTGTTTGATGTTGCAGTTATAGCAGGTGGTTTTCTAACCACTCAGGGGTGCTAGAATTTGAATGCTCAATAGAAAGCTTCTCATTGAGAAGAGTCCCAATAAAAATAGAAGACAAGGACACTCCAACAGATGTGCAAATGATAACACAGAAACACAAGAACCATTTAAAAGTAAGGCTACATGACTCCTTCTTAATAACCAACTCCTCAATAGACAAATAAAAACACACCAAAATGGATGAAATGCATGACAATTAGTTCAAAAGTTTAGTTATAAAATACTCAGTGACCACAAAGAGGATATAACCAAGCAGATAAAAGGAGTAGGGAAGTTAATTCAGGACCTGGATAAGAAACTCACTATGAGTGGGAAGTGCAGAAAAGAAATTAGGATTCAGGAAAAAAAAAAGAAATATTGGAAATAACCCAACAAATCAAATAAAAAAGAAACTAGAAAGCATTACCAATAGACATCAGGCAGAAAAAAAAATCCGGTATTGAAAATAACATCACGGAAATACTAAATTCAGACATGAAATAAATAAATAAATAAATAAATAAATAAATAAATAAATAAATAAATGTGAAATAAATAAATAAGCATAGCCACAGCTTTCAAGCACTCTGGGACCTGATCAAGAGACCAAGCCTAAGAATTCATGGGATAGGAGGAATTGAGATACAAACTGGTTTAGTTTGTGCATTTCTGTGACAAAATACATTACACAAGACCTTAAGAGAGGAAGAATTTATTTTAGCTTCTGATTTCAGAATATTTTAGTCTGTAGTGATGGGGAAAATATGCTGGAGGAGCAAGCAGTCAGCCCATGTGGCAGAGGTTCCTCACCTCGTAGTAACACAAGAGAAAGAGAGAGAGAGGAGAGAGAGAGAGACAGAGACAGAGATAGACAGAGACAGAGACAGAGACAGAAAGAGAGAGAGAGAGAGAGACAGAGAGAGCAAGAGGAGAGAGAGAGAGAGAGAAAGAAAGAGAGAGAGACTAAAACCAGAGGACTGGGTAAAACCTTCAATGGCTTGCTTCCAGTGACACATGTCCACTAGCTAAGTTCCACCTCCCAAAGTTCCATAGCCTCTCAAAAGGAGACCACCCACAGGGGATCAAGCAATCAAACATTACCCTTAGAGGCATTTTATATTCAAATTGTAAGACACTGTCCCTGGCCCCCAAAGTCTCATGGACATTTTATAATGAAAAATTCATTTAGTCAATCTGCAAGGTTCCCCCAAATCTTAACAAGGTTACCATTGTTCAAAAACCCAAGTATAAAGTCTCTTCTGAGCCTCAACACAATCTCTTATTTGTAAGCCCCCGAAAAAAGTGAAAAACTTCTAATATGTAATGGCACAGACTAAACAGTTACATTCCAAAAGGGAGGACCAAGAGAATAGCAGGGAAAGATTGAACTAAAGTAATACTGAAATCCAGCAGGGCAAAAATCAAGTGCTGTGCTCCATGTTTAGAATCTGACACCTGTAGTGGCATCACCTGGGCTCTAAGATGCTTGGGAAACTCTGTCACTATGGCCTTTCTGTTTGCAATCTGCCTGACCCTTAGAGCTAGCTCAACTCATTGCTGGTAGATTTCCTCAGCAGACATTCCAAATTGCTGGCATCCCCAACATCCTGAGGTCTCTGTTGCACTTTACCCTTCATTCCCAGATGTTCATGCACTGCCATTTCAGGAACTATTCAGAAAATAAAACTTTTGCTTCTTTTTTGAAATTGGTGCAAGCGTTGATGATCCCATAGCTCTTGAATTCTGAATATGTACAAGTCAATATCACTTGAATAATGGTACGTTCTGCCATTAGCTCAAGCAGTAGCTGGGACCCTTTCAGTTGTGTCTGGAGTGGACTTTATGTGTGTGAGAGCTGAATCCAGAACACTTATATATGGAGCCAATTTCCAGCAAGATATCCTGGAATCACAATCTCTTTAAAGAAAAGACTTTCAAATGAGATTGTGGTTTCACATCCTGGAGTTTTTAATGGGTGAGGTCTCACTAATTATTCATTTTCCCTCAACGAAGCTCCCTGTTGTTCCATCAGGGTTTTATTTTAAAGGATGTAATCTTTTTTTTTCCTGTTTATAAGTTTTTATGTTAGTGTGTATGTGTGTGTGTGTGTGTGTATATATATATGTGTGTGTGTGTGTGTGTATCCATATACATTATATACATTATATATAAATGGATTTTACATTTTTTAGTAATTTTTAATGTATAATTTAATGGGTCTCATTACGACATTTCCATATGTGCATTGCATTGTACATTGCTCACATAACTTCCCCCTTATCCTCTCATGACCCTCCTCTCCCATCCTCACTCCATCAATGGTCTCATTTCTATCTGTATGTCTTTTGTGGGAATTCTTATCTATATATGTGCATCCTGATTTTCACATAAATCCAAACATTTTTCTATAGTGTTCTACCTTTTTACATTCTCAGTAGTATTACATGAGTGATCTAGTCTGTTCGTATTATTGCTAGCATTTGGCATTACTATTCTTTTTTATTTTAGCTATACTGGTATGTTTTACTTTGTTTTATCTTCCCATATTTTTCCAATCTACTCATGAAGTTGTGCAACTTACATTGACATTCACCTTTTCCTCTTCACCCAACCTCATTGACCCTACTCCCCATCCCATCTTCTTCAATATTTGCTTCCCTCTGGTAGATCCTTCCCTTCTGCTTTCCACTCCTTATATTGTCCCTTATATTCTAAGTTTAATTGTGCATTTTTTATGTATCAATTTATCTATGGAATATTTTCCTTTGTTTAAGTATGATTTAACACCAACACATGAGTGAGAACATACGTTATTTCTCCTTTTGGGCTTGTTTATTTGCTTGAGATGATGTTTTCCAATTCCATCCATTTTGCTGAAAATGACATTATTTCATTTTATAAATTGATAAGTAATATTCCATTGTGTATATGTACATTTTTTAAATCCATTCTTCTGTTGATGGGCACCTTGGTTGGTTCCATATCCTTGCTACTGTGAAAAGTACAGTCTTTGTGGGTTGGGTGAGTCTTTTGAATGGCACACATTGAGGTTTTATATTTTATCCAATTGGCCAGTCTATGTCTCTTAATTGGTGAGTTAAGACCATTTTTATTGACAATAATTATTGAAAGGTGTTTATTATTATGTATCAAGTCAGTGCTTGTTACTGGTTTTTGATTCATATTTATTTGTTTCTTGATTTCCTCCCATGTTAATTGTTCATTTCATTGACTTTCTATGTGGGATTGTCTTACCTCCCCTGGATGTAGTACTTGATTTAGGATCCTATGTAATGCAGGCTTGGTGGTTGTGAATCATTTAAACAGGGCAATATCATGGAATGCCTTATACTCCTCAGTTATTTTCAAAGATAACTTCACTGGTTAATATAGTTTTGGTTGTAAGTTATTCTTTTCCAGAACTTGGATATCTGTCTAGGCTTCTCTACCCTTCAATACTGATGTGGAGATATCCACAGTTACTCTAATGAGTTTGCCTTTGTAAGTGAGTGGGCACTTTTCCCTTGCTGCTTTCAGGATGGCTTATCTACTCCCTAAGTTAAGCATTCTGATTATAATGTGTTGTGGGAGGATCTGTTTTGATCTGCTCTGTTTGGGGTTCTGAATGATTCAGTTGTATAGGTATCCATCTCTTGCCTTAGATTTGGGAAGTTTTCATTCAATATTTCTTAGAATAAATTTTCTAGTCCGCTCGTGTTGTTTCCTGCACCTTCGTGGACTCCCTGAATTCTTAGGTTCTGTTCCCTCATTTTGTCTGAAACCTCTTGGAGATCTTGTTGTTACTGTTTCATCATTATCTCCATCTTGGCTTGTGAGTAACTAATATCTCATACTTCTTCCTCTGTACATGAAGTTTTTTGTTCAGTCTCATCTTGTCTGAATGCTGAGGACTCTATCAAAGTGTTTATTTCATTCAGCTTGTCTTGCACCTCAAGGATTTCTGCTTGTTTTTAAAAAAATATTTTCTAGTTCTTTAGAGAATATAGATTCCAAATGAGATATCTTGCTATCCAAGATTTCAAGAGAATTGGAAGTGTTATCTCTGATGTTTCTTAGCTTATACAGAGATAAGATTCTGAGTTCTGATTCAGACATCCCTATGAATTGGGATTGCTTGATATTATCTGTTGAGAGTATTTGGTCTATGGGATCTTTGCATCCAGCATGTCCTTTCATGTTTTGTGCGTTTTTATTCTGAGGCTTGCCCATTGTTGGGCCTGGGAGTTAGCTTCCATCTCCTCTGTGTGTGAGGAAGTTCTCCCTCTGGTGTTCCTTTGAGTTTGGGTGATGATGAGTTGCTGGTGCTTTTCTCTCATTCCCCTGCCCATAGTTTTCAGCCTCAGTGCCCAATGTCTAGGTTCTGCTGCCAACTCTGTATTCAGCACTGTCCCCCTCAGTTTCACTTCCATTCCCAGCCCCTGATTGGTCTACAGCCAACACCATGTGTCTTAGGTTGTCAAGTCTGTGCCACTATTACTCTAAATCACAAGCCCTACCTGATCCCAGATGAGCCTTGTTTTGGACCAGTTCTCCGATGTTCAGGGAGCCATCAGCACATGTTGCTCTTCACCATGCCCTGGACTCTCCACCCCTCAGCTTCCCTCTCTCCAGTTGATCGTTCCAATGTGACTGCGGGCCAGGGTGGCAACTGTCTCTACTTCTCTACTGGGGGAGAAGGGGAGAGAGCAAATGTGGAGAAAAGAAAGAAAAAGAAAAAAGGAAAAAAGAGAAAAGTAAAGAAAAGGAGGAAGTGGGATACACTGAGATTGAAAATAATAAAGGGAAGATAAAAATATAAAAAAGGAAAGAGGAAAAAGAAAGTGAGGAATATAATAAAGCCTGACAACAATCAAAACAAGTGAAAGAATAGACACCTCATTTGTACATCCTTACAGTCCACTTTGATCCCTTCTTAGAGACCTTTACCTAGAGACTTCAGGTTCCACCACCTTCTCTCCTACCAGCAGTAGACATCAACCTTCTGAGAGGGCCCCACTTCACTTGCCTTAGGTGAGCATCTTTGTCCAGTGTTCCACAGTCTCTCCTTCCTGCCTGTTGCTGTCAGGAGAAGTGATGCTGGGTCATTGTTCAGCTGCACCACTACTCATGCCTCAGCCTATACTCCCATTTTCATTATTCTTTTGTGTAAAATTTCCTAAGCAGTGATGAGAGCTTTATTTTGAGATTTTTCATTTCCACTGCAGGGAAAGGAATTTTCCATATTTGCATTCCCTGAAAGCTGGCAGGCCTGGAGGGAGAGATTTCTGCCCAGTGTCCCTCCAGAGGGGATGATGGTAGAAAGTCCTCACTGGTCTCTCGACTTGAGTTTCATGGTACTCTTGGTGACCTGCATTGTGGGGTTCTCTGCCTGTGCTGCATTAGCAGAGAGGCAGTGTGTCCTCTGCCATCAGAGACTTCTGCCTCACCCACAGAGCTCACATGCCAAGATCTGGGCTCAGACAGTGCAGCCCAAATTGTGGCAGCAGATGGCTGAGAGCCAGTGCCCAATGTCTTCTTTGTGCATGTCCCAAGCCCTGCTATGCTCTCTGGTGGATCCCATTCTGTAGTGGGTGAAATGATATTGTGACACCCCCAATGGGTCTAAGGCCTGTGCTCCTGTGTTGGACTCTTCCCCCACTGCTCTCCTATTGCAAACTGCACAGCCAAGACCTCCACGGTGGAGGAGATGGGTTGTGCTGCTGGTGCCAACTCCACCTACCTATACTCTCCATGCCCTGCAATCTGGGTGATGGGGGGTTGTCTGTGGTGGTTTCTCTAGTTCTTCTCCACTTTCAATTAGAATCTCATTGTCCTCCAGCCTCTCTCCACTATCTGTGTAGTCCATTTCATACTGGAGGAATTGCTGCTGGGTTTTCTGGCAGCCTAATTCTGTGTAGATAATTTTCCCTTCCTGCTGGAACAAATGTTCACTTTCTGATGGTGCATTCTCTCTGATCTGCCATGCTAATTCCTTCTACCTTTTAGAATTTTTTTCTGCAATTGGTGGTATTTACCTAACCTGTGATTTTTACCTTACCCCTTATCTAACTTATTACTCTGACTGATCAATATGAGTTCCAAGTCATTGTTTAAGCTCTCCTGTTTCTCTGAGTCTCAAGGCAGGTGTTATCTTAGCCAGTCTTGAGCCAGAACAGTTAATTGATGGGGAAATGAATACCTACCAAGATAAGAAGAAACTTAAACTACTCATGACCAATAAGCCAGCATTACACAAGACACTTAAAGAAATCCTTCACATACAGGAACAAGGAAGGCAAACAAAAATATAAGAGCTCAGGAAGGAATAAATCCCATGAGAAAAACCCATGAATGAATGAGAGTGAAGGAAGAAGTAAGTATGTCCAATTCAGTAAAACAGGAAATCCCTAGTATGAATAAGGGATAAGGAGAAGAACAATCAACAGTTGAACCAACTTAAAACCATCAACCAAAATTACAGGAAACATCAAATTCCTCTCAATAGTCACCCTCAATGTAAATAAAGCTCATGCTTCAGTTAAAAGGCACACTAACAGATTGGAATAAAATATAGTTGTCATGGTTTAAATATAAGATGTCTCCAAAAGGTCATGTGTTTGAATGCATCATCCCTATCTCATTGCATGGTCCTGGGAGGCTATAGAACTTTGGCAGGAGGGACCCAGACTGCAGAGATGGGTTGGATCAGTGGGGCGAGGCCTTTGGAGGTTTTATGTTGGCCCTGGATTCTGGTAAAATCTTTCTTCTCCTGATTGCCATAATATGTGGAGGTTTTCTGGCACAGATCCTGCCACCCTACTGCAACTCTGCCTGCCCTGCCACCATCCTTTCCTGCCTCTATGGATTAAAATCCTGTATACTGTGAGCCTTATTAAATATTTTTTCCCATAAGTTTGTTTCTGTCAGGTATTTTGCCACAGAAATTAATATGCCAATACTAAAAATTGATACCAGGAAGTGGAGTAATTGCTGTACAGAAACCTGACCATGTGGTTTTTAGGCCACTGGAAATTGTTTGTTGGAAGAGTTTAGAAATGTTTGAAGATATGGGCTCCAGAAGTCCTTAACTGCTATAATCAGAGCTCGAATCATGGTTCCTATGAGAATTCAGAAGGCCAGAATGCCGATAAAAATATAGCCAGTAAAAATGGGGCTTATGGGGTTTCAAAGGAAAATGAAGTCTCTATTGGAACAACAAGAACAATATTGGGAATTGAATTAGACACTATGTTCCACTCTGCCAAAGAGTTTGTGGTTTGCTTATTTCCTAAAGATTAGAGGGAGATTAAATACAAAAGTAATGGGCTGATTAACTTAATGAAAGAAATACTAAGACAAAAATAGTACTGAGGGAATGGCTTGGTTATTATTGGAGGCTTTCTGCCAGGTTTATGAAGAGAAGTAAAACAAAAAGGAGAGTAGGAATATTTGAAAAATGTACAATTTCAAGACAAAAAAAGTTGCTGTAAAAAGGGCCAGTTTGGGCAAGAAAATGATACCTGTTAAACAGGTAAGCACAAGTAAAGAGAAGCCACACATTTTGTGCTTGAATAGGAATTCCTTGGAGGGAAATCATAAGTTGATTAGGCCTCCTCTCCTATCTAGAGTATGAACCTGAAAAACCATTTAAAAGACTTTCCTTTGAAAAGAGAGTGCTGAAAATTGAATCCCTCTGGAATGAACTCCTGAAAATTGTCTTCCCAGGGAAGTGATTTCTCAGTTTGAGCACATACAGGCCACCACTATAGCCATAGCTGTGGGGCCCAGCTTTTGTTTGAACTGGCAGCAAACCTTGGCATTATCCATTTGGTGCTGGTTTTGTAGGCATGCAAAATGCAAAAATTAAAGGGTGATGGAGGCTGTCACCAGGGTTCCAGACAATATCCTGCAAAACCAGGCAATGTGAATCATGGCCAAATTTCCTACAGAGAGACTCTGAAGGGCTGGAACATAAAGCTTTGAGGGTGGGCCTTAAGCAACAATGGAGACCCCATCCTGTTGGAGATGATAGCAACATGAAATATTTGCTGAGAAAAGCTACGGGGTATGGGTGGAGCCATCCCAAGAGGGTCACATGTGCTGCACACAGCAATGCCACGGGGGTAGTACTACCCCAGCCTTTTCAAGCCTAGAGGATGTTATCTGTGTGTTAGATACCAAACACAAGATTACTGGCTTTGTGTGCCCTGTTGGATTTCATTCTTGATTTATACCACTTGTTCCTTGTCATGCCTCCATTCCTTCCTTTTGAAATGGGAATGCTTACTTTGTGCCCTTGTATATGTAAAGTATGTAACCTATTTTTTTGTTTTTCAGCATCTCACAGCTAAGTTCCTTGAGTCAGAAGGCAGAAGCAAGAGTATCACAAATTCAAGGCCAGAAGTAGCCTGCACAAATTAGCAAGACTCTGACTCAAAAAATAATTCCTAGAAACAAATGAAAATGAAACAAATCCTACCAGAACCTCTGGGATACAGCAAATAAAGTTTGAAGAGAGAAATTTATAGCCATATGTGTTCACATCAAAAAATCAGAGACTGCTTTAAAATAACTTGATAATGTAACTTTAGTCACTAGGAACAAAATCAGAATCAAAATTAGTAAATCAACAGAAATAATAAAGATCAGTGCAGAAAACAATGACATGGAGACCAAAACAATAATAAAAAGAACCCATAAAACAAAGAACTGAGCCAGTTACCATATCAATCTTTCTAATTCCATAAACTCAGGAGACTGAGGCAGGAAAATCACAAGTTTGAAGGCAAACCTTCAAAGAAGTTAGCAGATCTGTCCCAAAATAAAAAAGTTAAAAATGGACTGGGCACGCAGCCTAGTGTTAGAGCCCTTGCAAAGTATGTGCAAAACCCTGGGTTTAATCTGCAAGTTCTGCAAAAAAAGGGCTGATTCTTTGAAAACAAAGAACATTAACAATCCCTTAGCCAAACTAACTGAAAGGAGAGAGAGAGAGAGAGAGAGAGAGAGAGAGAGAGAGAGAGAAGAAGAGGGGGGGTAGAGAGAGAGAGAAAGAGAGAGAGAGAAGAAAGAAAAAACATCCAAGTTAGGGAAATCAGAGTTGAAAAAGGGATCATTACATCAGATACCAATTAAATCCAGAAGATCATTAAGGAATACTTTGAAAAATTACATTTCAAAAAAGGAAAATGTAGGAGAAATGGAAAATTCCTTAAAACATATGCCTTACAAGCATTAGATTAAGAGAATATAAATAAAATAAAGTAGGACTTGATGGGTTCTCTGCCCAATTTACAAGGGCTTTAAAGAAGAAATAACACCAATGCTCCTCAAACAATTCCATAAAATAGAAAGGGAAGTAACACTTCAAAAATCACTTTATGAATCTAGTTTCACCCTAGTACCAAAAACAGGTAAGGATGCACACAAAAAAGAAAACTATGGACTGATATTCCTGATGAATATAGCAGCAAAAATTTTCAATAAAATACTTTCAAACCAAATCCCACAACACATTCAAAAGGTAATAGACCATGATCAAGTTGGTTTCATTCCAGGGATGTTAGGATGATTCAATGTATTGAAATCCATCAATGAAATACAGCACATAAATAGAAACATGGTCAGAAACAACATGATCATTTAAATAGATAGATACATAGAATTCCTTTGACAAAGTCCAAATCCCTTCCTGAAAAAACTCATACTAGAAGGAACATATCTCAACATAATAAAGGATATATACAACAAAACTATAACCAACATCATACTATTAAATGGGTAAGACCTAAAAGCATTTTCTCTAAAATCAGAAAACAAGTATGTCCACTCTTCCCACTCTTACTCAACATGTTGTTGTTGTTAGGTGGCATTGAGTCTGTATCTGACTCATTGCGACCCTCATAGGGTTTTCAATGGCAGATTGTTTCGGGATTGCCTTGGGAGTGGATTGCCAGGTCTTTCTCACATTTTTGCAGTGCTGGGAATTGAACTTGGGACCTCAGAGACTGCAGCGCAGTGCTCTACCAACTGAGCTAAATCCCAGCCCTACTCAATATAGTGAATTGAAATATTAGCCAAAGCAATCAGACAAGAGAAAGACATAAAAAGAAAAATAAAAGGAAAGAAATAAATAAGAAAGGAAGAAATCAAATTACCCTTGTTTGAATATGATATGATCCTATACTTAAAAGTCCCTAAAGACTCCACCAGAAAATCCTTAAAGTTGGTGACGACTTTCAGTCAAGAAGCAGGATACAAAATTTACATTAAAAATCAGTAGCTTTTATAAATACCAATAATGAACAGGCTGAAAATCACAGTAGCTTCTAAAAGAATAAAATACCTAGTAATAAACCTAACCAAGGAGGTGAAAGACCTCTACAATGAACACTTTGAAACACCAAAGAAAGAAATTGAAGAAGATCCTAGAAAGTGGAAAGACCTCTCCTGCTCCTGGATCATCAGAATTCATATTGTAAACATGGCTATATTATTGAAAGTGATTTATAGATTCAATGAAATTCTAGTAAAAATTCCAATGATATTCTTCACAGAAATAGAAAAAAAAATTCATATGGACACACACAAAAAATCCTAAAGAGACAAAATAATCCTGAGCAGAAGAGCAATGCCAGAGGCATCACAATATCTGATTTTGAATTTTACTACAGCTCCATGATAACAAAACAAGCATAGCACTGCTATAAAAACATACATATAGACGAATGGAATAGAATAGAAGATGCAGAAAAAACCCATGAAGCTACAGCCACCTAGTATTTGACAATGATGCTCAAAACATACATTGGATAAAAGACAGTTTCTTCAACAAATGATGCTGAGAAAACTGGATGTCCACATATAGAAGGTGAATCTAGATCTCTGTTTCTTACCTTGTGCAAAAATAATCAAAATAGACCAACGACTTTAATGTAAGATCATAGACTTTGAAACTTCTAGATGAAAGCATAGAGAAAACACCTCAAAATATAAACATTTAAATGGGCTTTCTGGAAAGAATTTCAATAGCTCAGAAGTAATAGCAAAAATAGACAAATGGGAATATGAGAATTAAAAATCTTCTGGACAGCAAAGGAGACAATTAATAGAATTAAGAGATAGCTGATACAATAGGAGAAACTATACATTAGACATGGCATAAATATCTAGAATGTATAGTGAATTCAAAAAATTAAACACCAAAGAAACACACCATTCAATCAAAAATGAACCAATGAATTGAACCAACAATTTTCAAAAGAAAAAATACAAAAGTCCAAAAAATTTATGGAAAAGTTTTCAAAATCCTAAGCTGTCAGGGACATGCAAATGGAAACTTCATTAATGTTCTATCTCACCCCAGTCAGAATGGCTGTCAAGAAAAAAAACAATAAAAAATTTTAGTGATGGTGTAGGGGGAAAGAAACCTTTATATTCTGTTGGTGGGAATGCAAATTATTGCAGTCACTTAGGAAATCAGTGTAGAGGTTCCTCAAAAATCTAAAGAGTAGAACTTTCGTATGAACCAGCTATACCATTCCTGGGTTTACACTCAAAGGGATCTATATCAACATATCACAGAGATACCTGCACATCCATGCTTATCATGGACCTAGGTGTCTATTAACAGATGAGTGAATAAAGAAAATGTGATGCATATACACAATGGAGTTTTATTAAGCCATAAAAATTTAATAAAAAGTAAATAGCTTTGCTGTCTTGGAAGCCTTCTGTTTTTCATTGGTTGATATGGTCCTTTGGTTTCTGTTTGATTTTCTTTTTCTTGCCCTTTTCTCTACCTGACCCTGATACATGTGTATTTGATGGGACAGGAGAGCTATAGAATTATTTCTTTTTTTTCACACTTCAAAACAACACCATGACCTCAATCTGACAGCAGACTCCTCCAGACTCAAGGTCCTTTGGAGGAGGAAGGACCCAAGGTGTGTCTAAAAATGCTGCCATACTGTAATCCAGGCTACTCAAGAGGCCAAGGCAGGACAGTCATGGGTTTGGAGCTACAGCAATCTGGAACTTAGCAAGACTTTGCCTCTAAATAAAAAATAAAAAGGAGGTCAAGGGTGCAACTCAGTGGCTCAGTCCTTTCCTAACATGCAAGATGCACTGGGTTCACCACTCTTCTCTGGTTTGGCAATAAAATAAAATAAAATGAAATAAATAAAATAAAATAAAATGAAAATAATATTGTGCTTTGCCTTCCAGTTCCTGGAAATAACGCACCCACATCGTTGTTGCTGAGACTCCTTGGTATATATTGTTCCTAAACTAACCCCTATTCACTTACCCTCCTACCTACTTACTTGTCATAGAAGTCACTTGTTTTCCCAACAGTGCCCTCTGCCCTCTTCTTTCTCAGCACCATGCTCATTTCTTCTGTAGTCCTCACATGAAGACTCACACCTAGGATTCTAGACCAAGATTTTGGGTAACTTTGTTGACCAGAGAGACTGTTTTGGTTGCTGTTGTTAGGTGTCCTTGAGTTAGGACCAACTCATAGTGTCCCTATGTACAACAGATGGAACACGCCCCAACACTGTGCCATGCCTAGCACTATTGTCAGTACTTCTCTATTATTCATAAAGTTTTCAATGGCTGATTGTTTTTGTTGAGTGGGTTGTCAGCTCTTTCCCTCAAGCCTACAGCACCCAGTATTCCAAGGCAGTCTCCCATCCAAGTACTAACCAGGTCAGACCCTGCTTAGCTTCAGAGATCTGACAGGATCAGACACCACCTCCTGAGGATGCTCATTCTCCTTTGGTATCTTCACTTCTCTCCATCCTTCAGTGTCCTTACAGCCCCTCCTGGATTTATGGGGTCTGTGTGTTCTGGTCACTAGTGGGCTCAGGAAAGGCTCTAAAGTCTAGTGTCCATGAAGGCCAGCTGTACATTCTGAAAATAAGTGGAGTTGACTGTCTTTCGTATTGAGGAAATGTTTGCCCTAATCTCTCCTCACCGATCCAGCTGCACTGGGTGAGAAGAGGTCTCAGATACATCAAGACTGGAAGAGGAATCACCTCCTGACTCAGGAAGCTATTGAGTCCAGGCTAGTGCTGCCCCTGTAGGCACATGCGGAGCTGCCACTTCTGCCTCATACAGCTTTCCTTTTGAATCTCTCAGAATGAAGCCCTGGAAATGCAGTTTCTCTGAAGGAAGAGGCTCTTGGCAAGAGCTTGGACATTTTTCTGAGATCAGCATATCTTCTCAGCTGATTTGCAACTTTCCAGTTTTCTCAAGGAAGTCTTTTTGACCTTAACTCATGACAAGAGTCATGAGTTAAGGATTGAGTCATGAGTTGGATTTAAAATTGATTCCTCTCTGACTGCACTGGCCATGTATTTTTGACAAATCATTTGCCTTTTGCCATCTCTAATTAAGAGAACAAATAGTTCTCAGTCCAAGCCTCTGTTTCCTCAGCTATAAAAACAGGAAAATATGCTTCACACATATGCTTATTGTAGGAGCTTACCTTAATAGTACATGTAAGGGGACTGATACTGATTTAAAAATACCCAGCACTATCAGTACCTCCTTGAAAGGGTCAGGCAATTGTATTCCATACTCTTTAAGTGCTTATGCACACAAATGAATCTAACTTCATAAATACACTCTGATGACACTATTCACTCTCTCTCTCTCTCCCTCTCCTCACACTTCCACAGACAAAAACGTTCAGAAAAATGAAATAACTTTCCCAAACACTATGAGTGTGCATTTGGGTGTGGGCAAAGCCGGAACAGGCATAGCCAAGACATAAAAGAATGGAGCAAGTTTCATTACATGCAGCAGATAAAGAAAATACAAAAGCTATTTCCAAAGCAGTTCCATCCTGGAACAAAGCAAATATAGGGATTTTATTCTTAAAGCCTATACATATTTATATAGGGACGGACCCATTTTCAAGGGTTCTCAGTTAAATAGTATATTCCTAAACATGCTCCATTTATGGTCATAATTTAAGAAGGAAAGAGACACTTTTGGGCATGATTAGATCATGGGGCACATGTTTAAAAGGTTAAAATGGTGAAAAGAAATACCTATGGGTATATTCATCTTGCATCATAAATTTTTAGCTGAAAATATATGAAAGGACATTTGAACATGCATTAATATTGGAGTTTTCCCCAAAGATTGCTTGCATCATTTAAAGGCTAATTTTCCCATACAGGGACTACCAATACCTGAGGACTTTTATGATGTCCTTTGCCTCCATCTTTCATTCCCTTCATTACTTTGCACCCAGTCAATTTCCACTCAGTTGAAAGGGGAAATAAAAGCTAGAATATCTGAAGTCCTTCTGAAGTCTGTGACAGCATTTGCAACTCCCAAGAAATATTTCAGAAATCGCCAAAAGTCCTCAACTAATTTCACTAAATTTGCCTTTATTTCAGCACTAGTTTTAAGAAAATAAAAGAGCCAACCCTTGTAGTGCACATCTGTAATCCCAGAGATGTGGGAGGCAGGAGGATCATGTGTTCACAGCCAAAGGCAGCCTCCACAAATTAATGAGACCCTGTGTCAAAATAAAAAAATAATAAGGGGACTGGAGTGCAGCTCAGTGCCCTAATGCTTGCCTATCATGTGGGAGGCCCTGGGTTCAATCTCCAGTAGGGCAAAAAATAAAATAATATAAATAAAAATGTGGTCGGCTACTTTTCAACAATTTTGGTTTAGTTATTGAAAGAAACTTCACAGAATAGAAAAGTGTATTATTAGGTCATAGAGATCTGTGTTCAGTGTCCAATCTTGGCAGATCTGAGCAGAGTAGCCTTAAGAAACTTAATGTGATTTCTCTGATTATTTCCTTTCCTACCAAATGGTATGGAACCTGTGCTTTCTACAACTTATGGAATATGAAAACTAACAGATGCTATAATTTTGGTTCTTACATTTTAGTATTTTACTAAAGACATGAGAATCATTTAAAAAGGTATGTGCCTTAAATGAACAGACCCAAGTCCTTGAAAATTAACTTGGAACAGTGATCAACTTACTTAATTGCAGATCAATTTAAGTCACACTACAAAACAGATTACTTTTATATTTGGGAGAAGGTTCTCTTTTTAAGTAGGTATTACTGAAGTACATTGGATATTTTTCTGTTTGCATATATTTAAGCATTGAAGTTATATATGTAGTCAATTTAGCTTTAGTTCCATGTAGTTTCTGTACTTATAATAAATATTCAAATTTTCAAAGATTTAATTATGTATCATTATTTTATTTGTCCTTTTATATTATTTATTAATTTGGGAGAGGGAGGAAAGATGATGGACAGAACACCCACCTTCTGATGCTGGGTAAAAGGAAAGCTTAAACATAGTTTAGAACACACATTGACTAGTCAGACAGAGTAATAAGTTAGATAAGAGGTAGGGGAATATAGATACTAAAAGAGAAATGGCCCACAGGTTAGGTAAATACCACCAACTTCAGAAAAAGTTTAAATAGGGAGGAATCGGTGTGGCAGGTCAGTGAGAGTGTGCTAGCAGAAATGTGGAGATTTGATCGAGCAGGAAGAGAAAATTAATAGCTGGACAGAGCTGCACCACTAGGAAACTCACCAACAATTCCTTCTGCACATGGGTAGCACAGACAGTGGAGAGAGCAAGGGGGACAATGAGATTGCAATTCAAAGTGGAGAAGAACTAGAGAAACTGCAGCAGTCACTCTGCCATGGCATTGCCCAGACCACAGAGCACCAAGAGATTACAACCCAAGGAAAATTCCACGTGAACATCTGGAGCTCAGCTCCCCCTTGGAGTACAACCCTGGCAACCCACCAACATCCTGCCAATAAGACACTGGCAGCATTTCCCACAGAGAAAACTGGTGAGTTTGCTTGAGGCTCCAGGTGCCGCCATTTCTAGGCTGAGGCCGCCATTTCTAGGCTGCACGCACCTGTGCAGTTTTCGAGAGAGTGGTGGTGCAAAAGTCCTACACAGGAGTGCAGGCCAAGGGTGGAACGATATCACCCTGCCCACCTCAGCATGGGATCGGCGAGTGACCACAGTGGGGACTGGGGCCCACAGGTGGGCAGAACACAACTAGATAGTAGCCATGGCCAGCAGCCACAGGATGGCTACCTCTCCCCTGCTGCTGCGGAGAGCCTAGCAGTGCACTTTATGGCAGGGCAGTTTCACAGAGCAACTTCCACATGGGCACACAGGCACACAGGTATGTGGGCCTCAGATTCACCTGGGGGTGGGCTGATATCCTCCCGCTCACTGCAGCATGGCCTTGACGAGGGACCTCCATGGGGCCTGGGACCCACACGTGGGCAGAGCACCCCTGGATAGTAGCTGCAGCTCTGGGGCCATTTCCCTGCCACTGTGGAGAGCCCAGCACTGCACTTTGTGGCAGGTCAGTTTCAGCATCTGACTCCTACACAGGCAGGCAGGCCTCAGATTCACTGGAGATGGACTGATATCACCCCACCCACTGCAGCGACGGGATTCTGAACATGCAAGTGGAGAAAGACCAACATTGAGATCTGACTCATGAAGCCACCTGCCCCCACCATAGGGACGCTAGCTATGCTCTCTGAACTGGGATCTCAGTGCCTGAGCTCCATGAGAGAGGCAAAATCCTAGGAAGGACAGCACAGGCCACACTGCCTTTCTGCTAGTGCAACACAGGCAGAGCATGCCATGGGGTGGATCTCTAAGAGCACTTTGTAACCCGGTTCAGCCTGAGAGACCTCGTGGACTTTCCACCATCATCCCCCACTGGGCAGATGCTGTGCACATCCCCACAAACCTGCCTACTTTCAGCAAGAGAATAGGTAGTAAAAATCCCTTTCTCTGCATCAGAACTGAGAAATCCCAAAATAAAGCTATCTTCACTGCTTAGGAAAATTTTCACAAGAAGAAAAATGAAGACAGAACTATAGATAGAGGTGCCAATAGGGTTGAAGTTGGATGGCCTTGCACTGCTTCTCCTGACAGCAGCAGACAGGAAGAGTGACTGCAAAACACTGGGCAAGGACACTCACCTGAGGGAAGGGAAGCAGGGCACTCTCAGAAGGTTGATTATTGCTGCTGGTAGTAGGAAAGGTGGTCAAACCTGAGCTCTCTAGTATACTCTACTGCCTCATTCACCTTTCTTTTCTGCTGACACCTCTTGTGAGTGTGTGCATGGTGTTGTTGTTGTTGTTGTTGTTGTTGTTGTTCTTCTTCTTCTTCTTCTTCTTCTTCTTCTTCTTCTTCTTCTTCTTCTTCTGATATTGCTACTTTCCTTCTGTTCTCTCTACATCAATTGATAGGTTGGTAGTGATGTATTTTCCCTTTATGTTTCACTTTGTTTCTTTTTTTCTTTCTTTCTTTCTCTCCATGGCTTATTAGTTCTGTTAAAACATATTTGCCTGAATGCGTCTCCAAGATGTTTCTTTCTGCTATGATGATGTTTTCCTTCTGGTCCTTTTCAGTGTGGTTTGGTGTGTATGGTTGTTTAATATTTTTTCTTTCTTTCTTTCTTCTTTTCTTTCTTTTAAAAATTCTTTTTATGATTAATATTTTCTATAATTATATCTATTTTTAGTTTATTATTTCATGTTTTAATTTTGATTCATTTTTTCTCTATCCTCTTTTTCCCTCTTCTTTCCCCACCTCCTCTCTCTCCTCCACCCCGAGTAGAGAAACAGAGACTGTTGCCTCCTTAGCACCTATTAGAATAATGAATTAGAGAGTAGGAAACTGAGTAGTGGAGAGTCCAGGGCTCAGAGAAGAGCAACACAAGCTGATGGTTCCCTGAACCCAGGAGAACCTGTGCAGAACAGGCTTATCTTGAGTTGGGTAGGGCTGGTGATCCAGAGTAAGCCCCACACACTAGAAAACCAAGGGCTCATGGTGTAGGCAATAAAACACTCAGGGGTTGGGAAGATAGGGGTCAGAGGGAAACTGTGGGGGCAGCAGATCCTGGCCATTGGGTTCTTATGCTATAAACTATAAGGCAAGGGAGTGAAGAAAAAGTGACAGAGATTCATTATCACGCAAACCAAAAGGAACACCAGAGGGGGAAGGTCTTCACATTTGGATGAGGCAGATCCTAATTCTCAGACCAAGCAATGGGCAAGCCTCAGCAAAGAAATACATGAAACATGAAAGGGTATGCTGGAGGTGAAGACCCCATAGACAAAACCTCATAACAGACAACACTGCTGGATGTGGTGGCACATACCTGTAATCGCAACTGAGGAGGTGGAGGCAGGAGGATTGCAAGTTCAAGACCAGAGGCAGTCTGTGTAATTTAGAAAGACCCTGTCTCAAAAAATAAAAAAGGGGCTGAGGGTGCAGTTCAGTGGTACATGGTACAGCATTTGCAAAGGGTGCAAGTGCGAGGCCCTGGGTTCAACCCTTAGTACCACAAAAAACAAACAAACAGCAACGACAACAACAAAAAGCAGACAACACCAAACAATCCCAATTTCTAGAGATGTCTGATTCAGAATTCGGAGTTTTGGTTATTAGTATGCTAAGAGAAATCAAAACTAACACTACCAGCACCCTTAACATCCTTGAGAGGAAGGTATCTCATCTGGAGTCTGAACTCTCCTTGCAGCTAGAAATGGTCAGAAAAACCAAGTGGCCATCCTTTACATGGAAGGCAAGCTGAATTAATGAAACTCTGCAACATAATCCTCATCATTGAAACTGGATGAGGCCGCACAGTGAATATCAGATTCGGAGGGATCAATACAAGATATTAAGTACACACAATACCAGTTGGAAAAAATGATGAAACAATATAAGACAGATTTCCAAAAGGCCTCAGACAGAATGAAAAAATAAAACTTAAGAGTACAGGGTGTCCCTGAAGGAAAATAAAGGTCCACCAAAGGATTAGGAAATTTATTTTATGACATCTTCAAGGAAAATTTTTCAGAGATAATCCAGGATCTGGATACATACACAACTGAAACATTCAGGACCCCACCCAGAGCAGACCAAAACAGATCCTCCCCATGACATATTATTGTACAAATTCTAATACTGAACATGAAAGAAGCAATTTTGAAAGCAGCCAGGGAGAAACCCCAACTAACAATTAAAGGAAAGCCTATTAAAATAACTGTGTAATTTTCCACATACATTAAAAGCTAGAAAGGCCTGGACACATATAAGTCTCATTCTGAAAAAGAACAACTTCCAACCAAGAATGCAATACCCAACAAAATTATCTTTGAAAATAAGTGGGGAGTATAAGACATTCCGTGATATTGACATGTTCAGATTATTTGTACTACCAAACCAGCTTTACAGAGGATCCTCAATCACTTACCACATATGAGTGAGATAAGACAACCCTACATAGAAGATTGAAGAATTGAATAGTTAACATGAGTGGAAGTCAAGAAAGCAATAAAGTAAGCATGAGTCAAAAACCAGCAACAAGACTGGGTACATAACAATAGACACCTCTCAATAATTACTATTAATGTAAATGGTCTTAACTCACCAATTAAGACACACAGACTGGCTAATTGTACAAAAAACATAAACCCTTGATATGTGCCATTCAAGGGCACTAACCTAACCCACAAACACTGCAATAGATTGAGAATTAATGGCTGGAAAACAATATACCAAGTAGGGGGAAAACAAAAAAAGCAGGTGTCACAATATTAATATCGGATAGATTAACCTTTAATCCAAAACTAATTAGAAGAGATAAAGAAGGACACTACATATTATGAAAAGGAACAATCAACCAAGAACCAATAATGCTACTGAATATATACTTTCCAAATACAGTGCACCTATCTTCATAAAACAATTGTTAAGGGAAATAAAGGACTACATTGGCCTAGATACAATAATTATGGGAGACTTCAATACCCCACTTTTGCCAAGAGACAGGTCATCAAAACAGAAAATTAACAGAGAAATGACAGGCTTAATATGCACCCTAGACCAATTGGAACTTACAGATATCTACAGAAAATCCATCCATATTATGAGGAATACACATTTTTCTCAGCTCCACATGGAACCTTCTCCAAGATAGACTGTATTTTAGTACATAAGAATTCCCTCAATTAGTACAAAAAAGTAGAAATTATCCCCGGTAACTTATCAGACCACAATGGAATAAAATTGGAACTCAAAAGCAAGAATAATAACAGAAATTTTACAAATTCATGGAGACTGAATAATACACTGCTGAATGATCAATGTGTTATTGAAGAAATTAAAACAGAAATTTTAAAAATACTGCAATCAAAATATGATGAGAACACATCCTACCAAAACATATGGGATACAGCAAAGGCAGCTCTACGAGGGAAGTTTATAGCATTAAGTGCCTTCATCAAAAAGGTAGAGAAGAGACAAATGAATGACCTAATGACACATCTCAAGACACTAGAAAGCCAACAACAAATCAATCCTAAAGGATAAAATCCTCAGAACGAAATTACCAAGATCAAGACAGAGATATCACAATTAGAATCTAAAATGATAATTCAAAGAATTAATGAGACTAAGAGCTGGTACTTTGAAAAGATTAATAAAATAGACATTCCCCTGGCCAATCTCATCAAAAAGAAAAAATAAAAAGCCAAAATCATGAAAATCAGAGATGAAAAGGGGATCATAACCACCATCTACAATGAAATACAGAAAATCATCAGGGAATACTATGAGAAATTGTATTCCCCAAAATGCAAAAATATAGAAGAAATGGATAACTTTATTCACACATATGATTTACCAAAATTAACCCTGGAGGACATAAGTGACCTAAACAAACCCATTACATATGCTGAAATAGAAAAGGTAATAAAAAGTCTCCCAACAAAAGAGAGCATGGGACCTGATGGGTTCACAGCAGAATTCTACCAAACTTTCAAAGAAGAATTAGTACCTGTCTTCCTCAAGTTATTTCAAAAAGTAGAAAAGGAGGGAACACTCTCAAACTCATTCTATGAAGTTACCATCACCTTGATACCTAAACCAGGAAAGGACACATCTAAGATATGGAATTATAAACCCATTTCCCTCATGAACATAGATACAAAATTCATAATAAAATCCTGGCAAACCAAATTCAGCAATATATTAAAAAAATTGTCCACCATGACCAAGTGGGATTTATTCCACAGATGCAAGGCTGGTTTAACATATGAAAATTGATTAATGTAATCCAGCATATCAAAAGTTTTGCAAACAAAAATCACTTGATCATCTCAATTGATGCTAAAAAGGCCTTTGACAAAGTGCAATACCTTTTCATCATTTAAAACCCTGGAGAAGATAGACATAACAGGAAAATATCTTAACATCATAAAGGCCATCTATGACAGACCTACAGCTAATATTATATTACATGGAAAAAATTTGAAACCATTTCCTCCAAGATAGAACAAGACAAGGATGCCCACTCTCTCCTATTCTATTTAACATTGTGATTGAAGTCCTCACCAGGGCAATTAGACTAGAGAGAGAAATCAAAGGGATACAGATAGGCAAAGAAGAGGATAAATTATCCTTATTTGCAGATGACATGATACTTTACCTGAAGGACCCCAAAACCTCAAATAGAAAACTTTTAGACCCAATTAACTTCTTTAGCAAAGTGACAGGATACAAAATTAACACTCAAAAATCAGCAGCCTCCATTTACACCAACTGTAAGCAGGAAGAGAAGGAAATTAGAGCTACAATCCCTTTCATGATAGCCCACCAGAAAATTAAATATCTTGTAATCAAACTAACCATAGACCCTGCAGATCTCTATAAGGAAAATTTCAAAACATTAACGAAAGAAACTGCAGAGGATACTAAAAAGTGGAAGGACCTTCCCTGCTGGATTTGGAGAATCAATATTATAAAAATGGCTATCCTGCCAAAAACAATCTATAGATTTAATACAATCCCCATTAAGATGCCAATGACAGACTTTACAGAAATAGAAAAAGTGATCCAAAAACTCATATGGAAACACAAAAGACCACATTTAGCCAAAACACTCTTAAGCTGCAAAACTAGTGCGGGTGGGATCACAATCCCTGACATTAATCTGTACTACAGGGCTGCAGGAGCAAAAACAGCTTGGTAATGGCAGAAAAATAGGCCTGAAGGTGAGTGAAACAGAATAGAGGACCCAGAGATACATCAATGCATCTATAGCCACCTGAATTTTGACAAAGGAGAAAAGCAGGTATACTGGAGAAAGGATAGTCTTTTTAATAAATGGTGCTGAGAAATATGGATATCCACTTGCAGAGAAATGAAAACTGACCCGCATCTCTAAATATGCATGAGAGTTAACTCAAAATGGATAAAAGACCTCAACATAAAACCAGAAACTTTAAAATTAATAGAAGAAAAGGTAGGCAATATGCTCCAACATATAGGTATAGGAAAACATTTCCTTAATAGGACTCCAATTGCTCAAGAAATCACAACAAGAATAGACAAATGAGATTACAAGAAATTAAAAAGCTTCTGTGCAGCAAATGAAACAATCAACAGAGTCAAGGAGATCCTCACTGAATGGGAAAAAATCTTCAAATCCTATATATCAGACAGAGGACTAATTTCCAGAATTTATAAAGAACTCAAGAAAAAAATACCCAAGAAAACAAATAACACAATACACAAATAGGCAAAGAAACTGAACAGACAGTTCTCAAATGAAGAAGCTCATAAGGCCACGAAACACATGAAAAAATACTCAATATCCCTAGCCACTTGAGAAATGCAAATCAAAACAATGCTGAGATTCTACCTTACTCCAGTAAGAATGGCCAAGATCTATAAAACAAATAGCAACAAATGCTGGCGAGGCTATGGAGGAAAGGGAACCCTCTTACACTGCTGGTGGAGCCGTAAAGTGGTTCAACACTTTGGAAATCAATATGGAGGTACCTTAGAAAACTAAAAATAGATCTACCATATGATCCAGCTATACCACTATTGGGAATATACCCAAAGGGAGATGAGTCATCACACCCAGAGTAACCTGCACTTTTCACAATACCAAGGATATGGAATCAACCAAAGTGCTCATCAACAGAAGAATGGATAAAAAAAAAATTATGGTACATATACAAATGGAATACTACTCAGCAAACAAAAAAAAATTGAAAAAATGTCATTTTGCAGCAAAATGGATGGAATTGGAGAAAATTATCTTAAGTGAACAAACACAAGCCCCAAAAGAGAAATACCACATGTTCTCACTCATATGTGGGTGCTGAATCAAACTTAAAAGAAGGAAAAAAACCCTATACAAAAATTGGGACATAATAAAAAAGCTCATGTAAACTTAAAGGAGAAGGGACAATTTAAGGAGCAGAAAGAAAGAGGGAGGCATTTACCAAAAGGAAGTGATGATGGGATAAGATGAGAGGGGGAGGAGGGCCAATGAGGAACAAGGAATGAGAGAGAGGTCGACCTCAAAGTAAACAGCCCAACTTTAATAGTTCAGGAAATAATTATAATAATACCAACAATACCAAAGGATGGATATAATGCAAGTGAACTAGATTATTCATGTAATACTGCTGACAATATAAAAAGATAGGTCACTACAGAAAAAAGTTTGGACTTAAATCAAAATCGGGATGCACGTGTATAAATAAATAAATATTCCCACAAAAAGACATGCAAGTAGAAAGGAGGCCATTGGTGGTGGGGGTAGGACATGGGGGAGGAGGGGGAAGTTATGTGAGCAATGTACAATGAAATACATATATGGAAATGTCACAATGAAATACATGTCAGAATGAAACACATTAAATTGTACATTAAAAATTTCCAATAAAACAATTTGAACACCATTGTGCATTAAATTCATTTCAAAATATCATGTATTTATATTTTGCTTTATCATCTTATTGTTTTATCACGTTGTTGTTGTTGTTGTTGTTGTTATTGTTGTTGTTGTTTTAGAGTACTAGAGGGTTGAACCCAGGGCCTGGCATGCTAGGCAAGTGCATCACTACTGAGCCACACTCTAGCTCCTTTTTTATTTTTTGTTTTAAGACTGAGTCTTTCTAAGTTGCACAGGCTGCCTATATCCTCAAGTGTATGCTCCTCCTGCCTTAGCCTATAGAGAATCTGGGATTACAGGCAATGTACTATGGTGTCTGGCTATAGCATTTTTTTAAATTTATTTTTTACCACACCTGAGTTATGAAAGTATTATCAGATAATAAAAATGTTAAAAAATAACTGAATTAAAAATTATTACTCTATAATGCACTACTTGGATTTCTATTTTTATTTTTTACATTTCTTTTCTGCTTATTTTCCCTTCTGGTATTTTCTTCTTATATTTTTCTGATGTTAAAATTGTCACATGCTCATAACTGAATAATTTTGTCTGTGGAGTCTACAGTTCTCCTTATAATGTATGATATTTCGCACCACATAGACCTCTTAAGATCATTTAAAATGTCTCCTTCAGATCCCATCTTCTAAATGTGCTAGGATTTATTTCTGTGGCCTTTATATTTTTCACCCACATTATCCTAAGTGTATTTTGAAAATTTTTATATTTCAGTGTATACTAAGTTGAATCTAGAATGTTTCATAAATTTATGTAGTTGTAAAAGATTATTTTCACCATGTGAAATAGTAACTTTTATTTCTTCTAAACTTTCTATTTTACTAAGGAAATTTCACATCAATAAAAAAGTTAGAAGTATAATACTTTGGATACCTATTCACATTTTTCCACCTTTTCGCTTGGATAGTCTGAGTCTGTGTGTGTGTATTTGCCTGTGAGAGTGTGGTGTGCTGCATATCTAACTATGAATAAATTAGAGATACCACCACACTTTACTGCTACAATAGTAGCTTTTATTTTTAAAGGGCAATTCATGTGTACAATCAAGAATTTTATGTGAATACTATACTATTCCCCAGTGTACAAGTTTATAACTAAATTCATATTAATACTTTCCAAAAGTAGAAGCCAATTAAATTTTATGCCTGCTTCTTTAGTTGTGTTTAATCTAGAACTGTCTTTTTCATTTTTTGTGACATCAACATTTTTAAAATATCCATGTGTACTGCTTATTAGAATGTCCTTCAATTTATATTTTTTGATCATTACCTCATATTTAAATGGAAGCCACATATTTTTGGTAACAATGACATAGTCAATAGTGTGTCTTTTGTGGAGTGCATTTTCCAAAGGCACACATGGCTGTTTGCCACACTGTAGGGGGAACAAATCTCAATCTTTTAAGGTGATATCTTTTAGGTTTCCTCCTGTAAAGATGAATTTTCCCATTTACAATAACACTATGATAATGACAGGTAATCATTTGGAGTGTAGTCAATGATTTAATTCTCATCATGAACCCAACTCTTAGCTTCAGTTAACCACAGATGGTTTCTAGTATAGCTCTTCTTCAAATATAATGTATGTATAATGTATGACATATTGTTGTTAGGTGCCATCAAATCAGTATCCAACTCACAGCGACCCTACGTACAACAGGGGAAGCACTTTCTCAGTGCTTCTCTGCTGTTCATAATGTTTTCAATGGCGGATTGATTTTTGGAAGTGGGTTGCTGGGTCCTTCTCCCAAGCCTACAGTATCTGGTGTTTCCAAGCGGTCTCCCATCCAAGTGCTAACCAGGCCTGGCTCTGCTTAGCTTCCGAGATCTGATGGGATCAGATGCCACAGTGCTACACGTGCAGGTGTATGACATGTAGTAGGTCCTTAAACTTATTTGTTGAATGAAATTGTTTTTCTCAAAGTAGTAGTATCAATTTTTATGTAAAATCATGGTCCTTTGTCATATCTGATTGACATTAACTTATTATCCACAGTTGAATTAGTAATTTATCCCAAAACTAAGGGTTTCATGCTCCCAGAGAAAAGCTGAGAAGAAATGCTAAATGGCTAACATTTAGTTGGGGCCTAACTAAACATTTAGTTTAGTTATCCATAGTTGGGGCATGGCATGATACAAGAAAGCTGTACTATCTTTTCATCAATATCTATAATTAGTACATCATTGTAATTACTCACGAGCAGACAAAAATGTATTAAGATTCAGATTGTGATGATGAAAGTGATAATGGTGTGAGATTGATACAGATATTTTCATGGTTTTATACACAAATTGTGTGTATGTGAATATATAGGATATATGCATACATATCTGTACATCCTAGGAAGAGACCAAACAATGGTAGAGAAATAGATATGTTCCTATACATTGCTATGGGGGAATATCATAAAATTCATCCTGACATTTCTTTAGCCCTATGGATTTCTGACTTATGACTTTGCAATCCACATCTTTGAATCTTTTTGAAGGAGAGTTTCACACAGATACTCCTACACAGAGTTAACCATTGAACTGCTGTCCATATGGCCCAAACAATGAACTAATCAAAAAAACTATTCAAAATTATTTTATTTTATATAATAAGTTACTATAAGAACATTAAAATAAAATTGCAGAACTGTGAAACTCATTCTGATATGCAGTGAAAGAATAAGGCAAATATATTGAATAATGTAACAGTATAATTTATGCTAAGTGCTGGGATTTAGCTCAGTTGGTAGAGTGCTGCTCTGCAGGCTCTGAGGCCCTGAGGTCGATTCCCAGCACTGCAAAAATGGGAGTGGCACTCCACTCCTGAGGCAATCCCAAAACAATCAGCCATTGAAAATCCATAAGTGTCACTATGAGTTGGACATGACTTGATGGCACCTAATAAACAACAACAACATAATTTATCCTCTTACAATAAGCCTTTGGTGGAGTGACATGGTGTTAATTATTATAATCATTTTCACAAATTCTAGTATCAGGTAGTTAAAAATCAAAATTTATCCTAGATGTCTAGGTCAGAGGTTTGAGAGAAACTGGGCACAATGAAGTTTTCCAACTGACCATTACAATTCTTTTCTTAGTTGCATTATAGCAATGTGATGTGGATTTGTTTCATTTTTCAATTCCTTTAAAATGCTTATTTTCTCAATAAATGTGATACAGTATTCATGGAATGAGAACTCTCAATCTATGATAAAGTATTTTTTACTTGTTTGATCCCTAATCATGTATTCAAAAGGATTTGATAGGAATATTTTTCATAAACTTTTACATTAATTAAATTCTTCATCAAAAACCTGCCTGATATATTTTCTTATAGAGTTTTCAGTGCCTTTACTGAATTGATAACTATGCAACTTTATTTCAGTGCTATTTAGTTAATGAATGATGTTTATTTGGAATCTGCTTCATAGAAAAGAAAATAAATGAAGAAATTAAAATTTGTGATTGTTGAAAAAAAGAGGAATTAAATGACCACATGAAACACTTCTCTCCCTTTTCTTTGGCAATTTTCCAAATATTACTAATTTAAACTCTAGGGAAATGAAAGACAAAGATTCTGGTAATGAAACATCCACTAAACAGTTGTTCTCAGGCTGTTAATTAACAGAAACAAAACTAAAGAAACTATGGGCCATTTGCTTGTCTCAGGGCACATTTTTTTCTTGTCATTTAACATTTTGAATAAAGTGTTCAGTATTAATCAGAACAAACTTAACAGATACGCCCTTGGAATTTTAGAAGATTTTTTCATGAGAAATCTCAGGGTATTTGTGATGTCATTTTGTGAGTTATTTAAATTCACCTCTCCCTAGTTTCTTGGTACTGTGTGCCCCAAGTGTGTGTGATGCTGAGGTGGGAAGGTCAATGGCTCTAGGTAAGAGGTGATTTTCAAATGTTATAATTCTTTCTTTCCTTGATGCTTTGTGATTTTCAAACTGGATCTTCATTATCTTGTCAAGGAAAGAAAAGGGCTAATATGGAGGCAGAAATCAGGAAGACAAAGTAGGCTCCCTTTTATATTGTTAGTTTTCAACATCTTACCTCTGGCAAAGGTGCCTGTATCCAATTTTTAACTTATTTCCTAACTTAAAATTTTTAACTAATATTCCTCTATCTAGATATATCTCTAAGTGAATCTGCTGGTACTAGCTTCCAACTTCATCCTCAGGGTAAGAAATCCACTTATCTCTCTCAGATGGTATGTTTGTGTAGGAGATGAGTGGGTAAGGAAGATTACAAATTTGAGATCATTCAGGTATTTTGTTTATTTGGTTGATACAAATTTGGTATCTTTTAAATTTTGAAGCCCATAGACTTATGTAAGGCGAGAAAATAATTAAATTGAATAGAACTTGGAAGTAAGATTTATGTGGTGGTGTGAGTACTGAGGATGTTCACCTTAAGCAGACTGATTTGGAAATGGATGAGCACCATCCAGAAGTGCAGAAGAAAATTATGTTGGCTGAAATGAATAAAATAAAAATTACACAAAAATCTAATTCTCAAACCTAAAAACATATGTTATTATTGGGCTATTTCTTAGTGCACCCATATAGTCATTTAGTCTACTTAAAGATATATTTTTTTCTGGTAAGAAAGAGATATTTAGAAGTAAGCAGAGTCAGCAGTGGGACATTGATAACCATAGAACTATAGCAGACTGCACAGTTTCTACTGATTCATCTACGGAATATCCATGCATCTATTAATACAAATGCTACTTTCTTGCACAGGGTTTAGAATAGAGATAACAAAGTTAAATCATTCTGAAAGCAATGTAGTGGAGACATTTTCTATTTCAGGAATTTATTTTATTTATTTTTTACATGTTTTGGACACATCAGGAAGCAGTCTGTGAAGGATGGGATGCTCACTGTGGTGTCACTGCAGGTTGATCAGATGTCAGTCAGTCTGTGTTGAACACATAGGTTTGGCATGGCCTGTGGTGTTAGAAGGGACCAAATGGTCCACATAGTCCCATAGCTTCTCTGATTGCTGACACCAGTATCTTTTCTTTGCCTGAGACCCCTTACATGAACACTTGGGGATCTTCAAATTTAGCCCCTTTGTCCAATATGAGATCATAGAGGACATCATGAAGAAATTGACATCTTTTGAACTCTCATGCAAGATTTCCAGGTTTGCAGTGGAAAAATATTAAGTACAGAAGTCTACATTCTCATAATAATCAACCAATGTGCAGACTTGCTAATGGCTGTGCATGTAAAGACAGAGATGATTTTGCCCCCAAGCAGCTCACAGTGCATATGAGAAGGTAGAAACATTGCAAATAAGGATGTTGGCATGAGTTAGAAACAAAGCAAATAAGGATGTTGACATGAATTGTAGAAACATGAGAAAGATGTGTCATAGGATAAAGGAGGCAGAGATTCCTCCAGTGGTAAGTCACCCTCTGTATTTTACACAGGTGCCACAAAGGGTCAGGTTGGGTTTTACAGTCCTGCAAACTAATCCATGCTCATCACTTCAGTTCATATTTAGAATCAATTTGTCAACTTTTTCTTGAAAAACTTTCTCTTGGTATTTTTATTAATACTGCATTTTACGAATTTCTGATTTTTCTCCAAGCTTGGTAAAATACCAGCTATTTTATTATTTGTTGTGTAGCAATGTTATTATGATGGTTTTCATTATCATAAACAAATGTTTGTTTGCATATGATGAAGTACTTGATGCAGTTATTGATGCCAGAGTGGGTGTTTGTAGGGATACTCATGATCTGAGACCTGGGGCTGCAGTATACAGATGAAGAGAGAAGGATTAGCTCTAGGCAGAGAGCTCCAGAGTCACATTATTTCCTAGGAGAAACCTGCGGAAAAATTGACAGAGCACTGGAGAACAGAGAGTTTGGTAACAAAGTCACTCAATTGCATACAAACCACACTTGGGCCTTTAGCTCAAAAAAAAAAAAAATGCAGAAACTTTTAATGAGATAAAAAAAAAACCCAGAGACTGGTTATATATGAACAAACTTGCATATGTGTTATTATTGATGTACTCCTGACACTAGTAACTAATATTCATTTAGGAAATATTCATTTGTATTTTATAAATGAGATTGGCTTATAATTATGGAATTATTGTACTTTGGAGGCTATACAGGTTTATAAAATAAATGGAAATTAATTGTGTGTACTTCTACATACTTGAACAATTTTTAAATTTTATAAGACTTTTTATTTACTTACTTTTTATTAGTGCACATTAATTATAAGGAATGAGTTTAATCATGGCACTTTTGTACATGAATGAAACATACTTTGGTCACATGCAACCCCCATTGCCCTCCTTTCCGTTCCTCACTCTCCCTCCTTCAATATTCTTTCTCCTCTCAAATCTCTCCCTTCTCATTTTATATCCTCTCTTTCTCTCACCACTTGTCTTTCTGAGTCTGGTTTATTTCACTTAATGTAATGATCTCCAGTTCCATCCATATTTCTGAAATGGTATGACTTCATTCTTCCTCCAGCTGAGTAAAATTCCTTTATGAAGGTCTGGGGATGTACCTCAGTGGTACAGTGATTGCCTGGCATGTACCAGGTGCTAGTAGCCCAATAAATGAATGAAAGGAAGAAAGAAGTCTCCATTGTATGTATGTACATTTTTTATTCATTCATCTGTTCATAGGCACCTAGGTTAAATTCATAACTTGGCTATTGTGACTAGTGTCATATGACAAACAAGGGTGTACAGATATTGCGATTATATGTTGACTTAGATCCCTGCAGATATATACCCAGGAGTGGTATAGCAGGATCATAGGGTACTTTTATATTTTTGAGGAACCGCCATGCTGATTTCCATAATGGCTGCACTAATTTACATTCCATTGACAGTATACAAGGAAGGCTTTCCCCACACACAAACATCCTAGTCAGTATTTATTATTTTATGTATTCTTATGATAGCCATTCTGCCTGGGGTAAGATGAAATCCCATGGTAGTCTTCATTTGCATTTCTCTGATGGCTAAAGATGCTAAATACTTTTCATGTATTTGTTGACCATGTGTACTTCTTTTGAGAAGTGTCTGTTTAGTTCCCTTGCACATTTATTGATTTGAAAACTTATTCATTTGATGTCAAATTTTTAAAATCCTTTTTCTGTATGTAATCCTTTGTGGGAAGAATAGTTAGCAAAGATCTTCTGCCACTCTGTATTCTGCTGCTTTACTCTGTAAATTATTTCCTTGATGTGAAGAAGCTTTTGAATTTGACACAATCCCTTTGTGGAGATTCACTATTATTTTCTGAGCTATTGGCATCCTGTTCAGGAAGTTGTTGCATGTGTCTGTATCTTGAAGTGTTTCTTCTATGTTGTCCTCTAATTTCAAAGTTTCAGGTTTTATATTCAAGTCTTTAAGCCACTTAAGAGTTGATTTTTGTACAGGTTGAGACCAAGGGAACTAATTTTAATCTACTTAGAAGATTTTGTAAAAGATGCTTTCTGAACTACAAATTTTGACAAAATATTGCTCTATTAACTTTTAATTTTTTCCAAACATAAAGGCATAATTTGACATTTTATTGGCAATTTGTGTGTGCATCATATATATTTAAAATATTCACATTATGTGCACATACATATAAAATATATATTTTAAAATCATCTTTCTTATTGAAATTTCCAAATATATTAATATAAAGTTGAAACAATATTTCCTTCCTTATCTTGCTATTTGGGAATGGGTTTTAGCTCAGCTGGTAGAGTGCTACTCTGTCCTCTCTGAGGCCATGGATTTGATCTCCAGCACTGCAAAAATGGGAGAAGAAACTGGCAGCCCATTCCTGAAACAATCTCCAAACAACTGGCCATTGAAAACTCTATGAATAGCAGGATAACACTGTCTTACATAGTGTTGAGCATGGCACAGTGTTGGGGAGTGTTTCATTCTGTTGTACATAGGGTCACTATCAGCTGGATTTGACTTGATGACACTGAACAACAACAATGTTGTTGTTGTTAGGTGCCGTCGAGTCGGTATCCGACTTATAGCGACCCTCTGTACAACAGGGGAAACACTATTGTCAGTGCTTCTCTGCTGTTCATAGGGTTTTCAATGGCAGATTGGTTTTTGGGAGGGGGTTGCCAGGTCCTTCTCCCAAGCCTACAGCTTCTGGTGTTCCCAGGCGGTCTCCCATCCAGGTACTAACCAGGGCCGACCCTGCTTAGCTTCCGAGATCTGACGGGATCAGATGCCACAGGGCTACGGCTGCAGGCTTACGAACAACAATAGTATCTTGCTATCTTGCTATTCTCATACCTGCAGCTGTAGCATTACGGCATCCTATCCTGTCAGATCTCAGAAGCTAAGCAGGGTCAGGCCTGGTTAGTACTTGGATGGGAGACTGCCTGGAAAGCTCAGGTATTGTAGGCTTGGAAGAAGGACCTGACAACCCACTCCCAAAAAACAATCAGCCATTGAAAACTCTATGAATAGCAGAGAAGCATGACAATAGTGTTTCATCTGTTGTACATAGGGTCGCTATGAGTCAGACACTGACTCAACAGCACCCAACAACAACAAGTCTCAGATCTGTGGTTAGGTAAGTTTTCTTCTTAATGATATTTTGTGTCATTTCCTCCAAGTATCATTAGCATGGAGAAAAGTAAGTATATTTTGTTTCATTTTCCAAGAATCAGCTTTTTGTGCCATTTTTAACTCTTATTAATTTATTAATTTGGTTGAGTAGGAAGATTCTTTTACTGGAGTGGACATGGAAGGCTCTTGAGTAAAATGACTTAAAAAATTCAGAGAGGGTGGCAGCCCATGGGAAGCAGGCTGTGCAGTGCACAAGGGAGCTGCCACTCTATCCCACACAGCAGTACCTGGCTCTGGACTTTGGACTGGGTAAGGGAAGGTGAAGAACAATGTTGTTTTAAAAAACACCCACCAAGATCACAGTACCAGATCTTCCAGCCCTTTAACAAACACCTGTCACCTGCCACAGCTTCAGTGAAGCTAGTGGAAGAACTGAGTCTGCCTCACAGAGGCTGGAGCAGCAGCGGCAACAGCAGACGGGCTGCTGCAGGAGCATATGGAAGCTGGTCTCAGAGCTCCCTGTGTGCTGCCATTGCCCACCACGTGGCAGGCCACCACCTGTTCCTACCTGCCGCTGTCCCATGGCAGATTCAGGTGGCCCAGGGTGTCTGTCTTCTCTGGCACCACAATCAGATCCATTCTGATGGGGACCCAAGTGGATGGCACAAAGGGCCATGCATGGACATGCTGTGCCCTTAATGGCATGAGATTGAGGAAGATGTTTCACTGACCGTGTGGAGATCAGGCTGTGCTATCATCTAAATTACTCCAGATTATATAAATTCATAGCTCTCAGGCTGTGCCTTGCCTAGAGTGTCTCCATTTTGAGCACAAATGTTGAGGCATGATGACTCTTCATCTTGTTTGTGCATATAAACAATCATCATCTGTCCAGCATAAACTATGAAGAACAGACTGATAATAATTTATTCATATGAATAAGTGTTAGCACCTATGAATTTACGGAATCAAGTCAGAAACACATGGACCCACGGGCATATGGAAAAGTATGTCAGAAAAAGCATGATGAGGACACTCCAGAGCAATGGATGTGGTAACTCCCTCACCTGAAAAATATAAAAGGAGAAACACAAGAGGATCTATTGACCTGTCATCAGACCACGAGGTACATACATTTTGGACCTACAGGTGAGGAATTTCCAACTCTGTCCTGGGGACTTCAGCTCAGCTCCATCTCCCTGCTGTGGCCCTGCACCTCACCTTGACCTAGAACTTTGGCTCACCTTAAGCCAGCTCTTCAGTTTTAAAGGTCCTTGCCATGAGATCAGCTTTGTGCCCCCAAGAACTCTGTATTGGGTTTATTAATATCTTATCTAACCATCTGTAGTGATTCTCTACATCAACTCCCTGTTGTTTACTTCAGTAAGCTCCCTTTGAACCCTGTAGCCTCTTTAATCCTTTAGTTGAAATTTTGTAACATAAATAATTATGTGAAATGTAATGTGTGATCTGAGAGTTAATATTAGTAATTAAGATTGGAGTAAAGAATCTGTGGTTGCAGGGGCCGGGCGTGGTGGCGCACGCCTGTAATCCCAGCGGCTCGGGAGGCGGAGGCAGGAGGATCGCAAGTTCGATACCAGCGGCAGTCTGCGTAATTTAGCGAGACCCTGTCTCAAAAAGCAAAAAAAAAAAATGGGCTGAGGTGCAGCTCAGTGGTCTAGCACTTGCAGAGCATGCAGGCGCGAGGCCCTGGGTTCAACCCCCAGTACCGCAAAAAAAAAAAAAAAAAAAAAGAATCTGTGGTTGCCAATGGCTATTGACTACCAAATGAAATTGGGAATGCTCAGCAAATCAATGCCAATGCAACTGATGTAGCTTGTGAATTTACTATTTTTCAATATATTCTGACATTATAGAAAGACACAAATGTATTCATCTATGTTTCTGACATAGTGCACTCACAGGCCAGTAGGGGTCCCTTCTCTCCCCCATTTAACTCCTGTCTCCTCTGCAACCCAAAGATCCAGCTTCTTAGATACCTATTATAGTTCTTTTAGAATCCATAAATATCCATTAAATATTTTGTATTCTCTTTATCCTACTCAACTTTATTTTTTGAAAAATTTTTTTCTAATTTGTTGGTTTAAGTGCTTGGTGGGTTTTTTTTTTTTTTAATTTGTTCTTGTTTGTTTGTTTATATCATGTATTATTTCCATAACAATTACACTGTTTAAATGTTGCAAATTCTCTGACTTAGGTGTAAACTTGAATTATTTTAGAATTCTGATATATTTTAGTGAAAAATATTGTGCTGTGGTAACCAACCAAATACATTTAATCATGTAATGCATTCATACCTAAAATTGAAATTTCAGAATTATTCTCTTTTCTCCATTTATAATATTATTTTAAATTCTACATAGGTTTAACTCAATCTAATTTTGGTATCTTTCATCTTTTCTACTTTATACCTTTTTGTTTTGCTTTCTTTAAAGAGTGAAACTGGAACTGGATGCAGTGGCACATGTCTGTAATCCCAGCGACTTGGGAGGCAGAGGCAGGAGGATTGCAAGTTTGAGACCACAGCCAGTCTGTGTAATTTAGCAAGACCCTATCTCAAAAAGTAAAAAAAAAAAAAAAAAAGGGCCGGGGGTGCAGCTCAGTGGTACAACACTTGCAAAGTATGCAAGTGTGAGGCCCTGGGTTCAACCCTCAGTGCTGAAAAAAAAAAAAAAAAAAAAAAAAAAAGAAGAGTGAGCCTGGCCAGGTGCAGTGGTATATGCCTATAATCCCAGTGACTTGTGAGGCAGAGGCAGGAGGATCACAAGTTTGAGGCCAGAGGCAGCTGGCATAATTTAGACCTTGTCTCAATATAAAAAAAATTTAAAAAGGTTAGGGAATCAGCTCAATGTCCGAGCACTTGCAAAGCATGTGCAAGGCCCTCAGTTCAGCTCTTCAGGGCCAAGAAAACAAAGGAGGGTGTTTGTTCTGCATAGTGGCATAGCTGTGATTAACATTATTGTTTTCTATCTATTTTCATAACTTTTAAGATTATCTCTTGTGAAATTATAATATGTATTACTGCTTTCATATCTTCCCATATTTTAGGGCATACACCCCTATATGCCATTTTAACACTACTCCCTGATTTTGTTAATGATCCTTAAAATCATTCCCATTCATATCTTTTTTTAAGAGTCATAAGTAGAAACCTGTCTTTTCAGACTTACTGAAATAGAAATGTTAGCCTTTTACAGAGTGTGTTTGAATTTATCTGTTGCAGATCCCTTCCCCTGCAAGTTCTGGCAGAGAAAAGACATGGTTAATGGTGTTTTCAGAAAAAAAATGCCTAGTGAAGGACTGAATCACTTTAAAGGGCTGAATAAATCAGTAAATGAAAACTACTTTCTAGAATTACATGATATCTCATTCTATATAGATGGAATCTGATTTTTATATAGCATTCCATTTTCAACCTTGTTATATATAAGCATACATACACATACAGTTATTAACATTTATTCCTACAATTCTGTATGAATTGCAAGTCATATAATATAATATAATTGTTAAACATACATATTTAAAATAAATTCAAGGTTCACTAATAGTAATATGCCTGCAGCTGTAGCACTGTGGCCTCCAATCCCATCAGATCTTGGAAGCTATGCAGGGTTGGGCCTGGTTAGTACTTGGATGGGAGACTGCCTGTGTACACCAGGTGCTGTAGGCTTGGGAGATGAACCTGGCAACCCACTCCCAAATATCAATTTGCCATTGAAAACCCTATGAATATCAGAGAAGCACTGGCAGTAGTGTTTCATCTATTGTTAAGTACGGTTGCTATGAGTCAGACACCAACTCAACAGCACCTAACAAGTGCTTCTCTGCTACTCAAAGGGTTTTCAATGGCTGATTTGTTTTTGGGAATGGGTTGCCAGGGCCTTCTCCTAAGCCAAGATAACCTGGTGTTCCCAGGTAGTCTCCCATCCAACTACTAAATAGACCCAACCCTGCTTAGCTTCTGAGATCTGATGGGATCAGACACCACAGTGGTATGGCTGCAGGCATTCAGACATTAGGACATACCTTATTTATTCCTTTAGTGTATCTCAGAATATCTTTTTTTTTTTTTTGATTAATACATTATTGACAATGCAAATGTTCTTATTTATTTTTTTTACTTTTTAGCTTTTATTTAGCTATAATTGACACATAAATATACACATTTATGGGGTACATGGTGATAGTTTGATATGTATATGTGTTATGAAATGAGAAAATGAGAATAATTACCACATCCTGTCCAGTATTTATCATTACTTTGTGATGAGAGCATCAAAAGTCTTTCTTCCAAATATTTTGAAACATGCAATACAGTATTGTTAACTATTGTCACTTTATTTTCCAATTGAACAACAGAACTTATCCCTGATATGTACCTGTAATACAAAGCTGACAAATCTTTCCCCATACTCTTCCTCTCTACCTTCTAATTTCGATCTTAACTCTTAGCATGCAGTATTTTAGTTTAA
The DNA here is from genome assembly GCA_007922755.1 of Pedetes capensis. Taxonomy (NCBI): domain Eukaryota; kingdom Metazoa; phylum Chordata; class Mammalia; order Rodentia; family Pedetidae; genus Pedetes; species Pedetes capensis. Next base: position 44,091 of record VMDO01004111.1, read on the forward strand.
TGTAATCAGACTAGAGAGAAGGACCCAGCAACCTACTCCCAAAACAATTAGCCATTGAAAACCCTATGAATAGCAGAAGACCACTGTCAAATATAGTCGTGGAAAATAAGCCCCCAGGCTAGAATGCATTCAAGAAACAACTGGGGAAGAGTTGCCTCCTGAAAGTAGAGTTGACCTTAACAACAAGAATGGAGTAAAACCCCTGGGACCTCCTTTTGCTGATGTGGCATGACTCAAAATAAGAAGAAACATAGTAGCTGCAACAGTGGGCCCAAACATAAAAAGATTGTGCACATGGCACAGTGTTAGATAATATTTGGTCTTCTGTACATAGGATCATAAGTCAGATTCAACTTGACGGCTCCCAACAACAATATTTTTGCATTGGTTGCCTTTGATTATGGTGACCTATTCAAATCTTTTCCAAGTCTGAAAAATGTTGTGAAAAGGATTATCTTACTTTTATGGTATATTTAAGACCTATGTGCACCACCCACAACATGGAAAACCACTCTTTCTCTGAGAATTAGCATGGTTTCCTGCTGCCTTTTGGGCTGCCAGGTCCTTCAGTATTTCTATCAGCCATTGTCTCCAGACCTTGATGACCCAGCAAGCCAGGAGGCTTTTGAGAACAAAAGGGAATGGGACTAAGGTAAACTAGGTCAGGGACCTGGGAAAACAGGCAGAGCCGGGACTGCTCCTGTCTGACCCAGATGTGTGTTTTCCTTTTGCAAACCTTTCATGTCCACAAAAACATAAGAGCAGCAATAAATAATTGGCTCAAATGTTCAGAAGGAATATTTCTAAAAGATCAGGATGAAAATAGGTGTTTATACAATTTGTGATAAATTTAGAACTGCTGTTAATTCTACTAACAACATGTAAAAAGTAATGTTGATTTCCTCACCCTGGCCCACATGCATTGAACGAAGGACCACTGATATCTCACAGCATCCCTCATTGCTGATGCTCTTCCTAACTGGCTTTTGCTTCCTCACTATTCCAAGCACCATTATGCTTTAGGAGGGCACATCCGTTATTCATTTTGTAGGAACACTCTGCTTTCAAAGCTTCAGGTGGCTGGGTGTGGCACAGTTTTCCCCATAGCACTTATTAGCATTATCTGGAAGCATGCCTTTCTTTGTTATTACTTATTCTCTTTTTTCCAAAACAAGAAGGCAAAACACATGAAAGATAGTCACTGTTGTTTACTACAGGATGACTAAGCTTACAACAGCACACAGGAGTTTCTTCATAAACAAGGATTTGAAATGGAAATGAATGAGAAGTTGACAAAGGTGACCCTAAGGAATTAATAAGCATGGCCAATGATCAGATGTGTGATGTTCTTTTTCTATTCATTATAGTTTAGCATTCATCTTAATCTACAACTATACATCTCTAGATGGTACTGACCTATTTGAAAATTTTGATGATAAGCCCCAATTTGATCATGTCTTAATGAATGATTTGATTACATAAGTGCTTTGAATCAGTTTTTTGCAGTTGAATGCATATTTTAAATAAATGGAGTCTATTTCAAGGGAAGAATCTTTTCTGAAGCCCAGATGTTCTGTAATAATAATTAAATTTTCTTACACTGGATATCATTCACCAAATATCCAGTCATCTTTGAATCACTGGAACCTGATTATGTGTTTACTCTTCAACAAGAAGAAATGGCCAAGAAAGAAGAGGCTGAAAATCCATCTCCCCACTAACTGTTTGACATTAGTTAGAGAAAATTGTTTTAATTTAATGATTTTATTCAGGTATTTGTAATGAGCCCTTTTATCTTTTGTGATTTTCATTAATTTCCGGCTTCTCTTTTTATGCCTCTAGTTCAAATGCAATACCATGGAAGGAAACAAGACCTTTTACATTGACTTCACTCTTGTGGGGCTCTTCACTCAAAGTACATCCTCAAGATTCCTTTTCCTTGTCATTTGTGCCACCTTCTTCATGGCCATGGTAGCTAATGGGATCATGATTTTTCTGATCCACACTGATTTGCACCTCCACACTCCCATGTACTTCCTCCTTAGCCACCTCTCCTTCATTGACATGATGTACATCTCTACTATTGTGCCCAAGATCCTTGTTGATTATCTTATGGGAAAGAGAACCATCTCTTTCATTGCCTGTACCGCCCAGTACTTTCTCTACATGGGTTTTGTGGGGGCTGAGTTCTTCCTGCTGGGCCTCATGGCATATGACCGCTATGTGGCCATCTGCAACCCACTCCGCTACCCTGTCCTCATGCGCCGGCAGGTCTGCTGGTTGATCTTGGGCAGCTCTTGGTTTGGTGGTGCTTTGGACAGCTTTCTCCTCACTCCTATCACCATGAGTCTCCCATTCTGTGCCTCCCATAAGATCAACCACTTTTTCTGTGAGGCTCCCACAATGCTGAGGCTGGCCTGTGGGGACAAAGCTGCCTATGAAATGGTGATGTACATCTGCTGTGTTGTAATGTTGTTGATCCCCTTCTCTGTGGTGATCTCATCCTATACCCGGATCCTTGTCTCTGTTCTTCAGGTGAAGTCAGCAGAAGGGAAGAGGAAGGCCTTTGCTACATGCTCTTCACATGTGATTGTGGTAACATTGTTCTATGGGGCTGCCTTGTACACCTATATGCTTCCCCAGTCCTACCACACCCCACTTAAAGATAAGATCTTCTCCGCCTTTTATACCATCCTCACCCCCTTGTTAAACCCCCTCATCTATAGTCTGAGGAACAAGGATGTGACAGGAGCCTTGAGGAGGGCAATGGCAAGACATCAAGGTGCCTGTGGTGTGGAAAGGAAAGAATTCTGAGAGTTTAAAACCTCAGTGCCCATCTGGAGGCATCATAGGCCACACCACAAATAATGTGGGTAATGCTGTCAGTACCTGACAAAGCCAATTCCATGATATGACAGACCAGCAGTGCTTCCACCAAAACTGAGAAATCATTACAGCATTCCAGAGTTCCGTAAACACCACTTCTTAACTCTTTCTTTCTTTCCACTGATTTTAGTTATCATCTCATATCCATACTATGACTGCAATTTTTGTATTTGAATGTTCCCCAAATGTGTGGTTAATATTAACATACCAATTTTCACTGGCCTAATAAGAACTGGTGACTTTGATAACATTGTATAGGCCTCCATTGGTAGGGTTCATGGAACATTTTGGGATATGAGCATTCAAAAGAGACTAAAGCTTTATAAAACCTCACAGGAAGTCCCTACACAGACTCTTACTAGGATTTAGAAAATCCAGATATTTCTTTTTTTAAGTAGTAATTTAAAAGTATTACTCCTTTATGTTAATTTGGAGCTGGAAAGAGAATTATGTGTCCTGAAAGAAATGCAAAGACTAAATTTCTACACGGTAAGGGTTCTAGTGTGCTCATGGTAGGACAAGTAATCATTACATTGGAAGACAGAGTTGGTGGTTGTTGAGAAAGAAGTGTCCTCTTAACTACCAATTTCTATAATCGTGTTCAAACATTTTCTCCAAATCTCTGCAATTTTTGGTCTTATGGAATCTTTGAATAGATATAATATTAATGGTGGAAGGGATGCTTTCATTCTCTTTTTCCTTCTAAAGAAATAATAGATAGCACATTTTTCCTTCTCCATAGCATTACATTTTCCATTGTATAACATCGTAAAATGAGAAAGAAACATAAAGCAGCTATTAATTTGCAAGTAAGAGCTGGAAAAGCCTTTGCAAGTGATTTAATATCATTTACTTTTATGAAGTTGAGACCCGAAGAAAAGTGTGTAGCCTAAGTTATAAATCCAATGGTAAACCCAGGGCCACATCTGAGGCACCTTGTTCCACTTCTGCACAGTGCTGTACCAAGCTTTGTGCTTTTGCCTTTGGGGAAAACCCAACAACAGTTCAGTGATATCCAAGTGCTTATGGACAATGGCAGCTGAACTGAACACATACATGCCTCCTATTGTGCTGAAAATACTGATAGATGTTAGACAAAATCTTTAGCTAAATGGAGCAATTACCTCAGAGTCCTGTGTTGGGCTGACTCACTGATTCTTAAAGCAGTCCTACTGCTGTCTAACTGAGCAGTTATCAGTCACAAAAAGAAGTCTTCCTGAGATTTTATCTGGAGTGTCTCATTTCCTTCAGTCTTGACAGACTGCCTTGGAGAATGCCACATGCAAGATGATAGCAAGATTTCCAACCTGGAAGAGGATGACACACAAGAAACACAATAAGTAAGAAGGGAAGGAGGGGTATGACCCATGGGAATTGAGCAGCATTTTCAGGTGCATGTCTAAAGCCCTGAAAACTTCTGCCTATCAGGAGATATTTCTGAGGCCCAATGTCCTCTTGGGTAAAATGTAAGTTAATGCACATTGTTCCTGTAAGATTTTAAAGATAAAGTATAAGTGATAAGGAATTCATAAGGACTAGTAATTATTTTATCTATTTTTAACAAAAATGAATGTTTCTCATGTTCATAGTTGCCATTTAAAATATTTCTCCATGAAAAGATAGCCTCTTCAACAAATGGTTCTGGAAAACTTGGATTTCCATCTGTAAAAAAACGAAAACATACCTGTACCTCTAAATTTGTACAAGAGTCAACTTGAAATGGATAAAGGACTTCAACATAAAAGTGGAAACCTTCAAACTACTAGAAAAAAGATAGGAAACATGCTCCAACACATAGTCATAGGAAAGTATTTCCTTAATAAGACTCCAATTGCTCAGGAAATTGCACCAAGAATGGACAAATGGGATTACATGAAATTTACAAACTTCTGTACAGCATAGAAAACAATCAACAGAGTTAAGGAAGAGACCACTGAATAGGAGAAAATCTTCACATCCTACACATCTGACAAAGAATTTCTAGAATTTACAAAGAACTCAAGAAAGCAAATCCCAAGACAACAAATAACCCAATAACAAAGTGGGCAAGGGTAATGAACAGACAGTTCTGAAATGAAGAAACTCATAGGCTAAGAAGCACATGAAAAAATGCTCAATATCCCTAGCCATTAGGAAAATGCAAATTAAAACAATTCTGATATTCCACCTAACTCCAGTAAGGATGGCCAAGATCAAGAAAAGAAATAATAACAAATGTTGGCGAGGTTGTAGAGAAAAAGGAACCCCCTTACACTGTTGGTAGGACTATAAATTGGCTCAACCACTTTGGAAATCAAATGGAAATACCTCAGGAAATTAAAAATAGAACTTCCAGCTATACCACTACTGGGAATATACACAAAGGGAGAAGCGCCATCATACCACAGAGACACCTGCATCTCCATATTCAATGCAGCACTATTCACAATAGCAAGGATATGGAACCAACCAAGGTGTCCATCAACAGAAGAATGGGTAAAAAATTATGGTATACATACACAATGGAATATCACTCAGCAATAAAAAATTGAAATAATGTCATTGTCAGCAAAATGGGGGGGACTGGAGAATATCTTTTTATGTGAATGAACACAAGCTCAAAAAGAGAAAAATCATATGTTCTCACTCATATATGGGAGTTGAATATTACTTAAAGGAGGAAAAACTCCTATACATAAGTTGATATATAAAAAATGCACAGTTAAACTTAGCAAAGAATGGACAATATAAGTAGTAGAAAGATGGAGAGAGGAACAGGCAAAGGGAAATGAAGATTTTGGAAGGTTGAATGGAGAGGAGAATCAATGTAGAAGGATGAAGGGGGAGAGGATAATCTCAATGCAAATGGTAAAACTTCCTGAGTACACAGGAAAAACAGGGAACATAACCCAAATATGCATATGAATTTTCCTACATATTAGCCAAAAGTTTCCATAAACCATGGAAGTTTATAAAACTGTAACCAAAAGTGATGTAATAGTAGCATAATGGAAAAAGTCAATGGTGTATTACTCTGTACCCCACCAACAGTTACCAATAAAGTGAGAAAAAATAAAATATTTCTCCATTTATGTTTTCTTCCTTGCCCCTTACAAACAAAAGTAATTTATTTTGTTAGTTATACCAAGGTGTGGAGGACTAGTGAAGAGTAAACTTCATATCATAGTTATAGGGATTAAAAATAAATTTAATCACAAATTTACTTTAAAAAATAGATAATATAGACTGTTCTTAATCCTGTCCCTGTGTGGTACTGGACTCTTTACTAAGGGTGATCTGGAACTGAGAGCTTCTTCAAAGGCATCTTCCAGAGTCAGCACCATGGCAGAGAAAATGAAAACATACGTCATGAACTGGAAGACAGCCCCCTTTTAAAGCTGCTTCCCAAGCCAGACTCAGTGTGGAAATTGCTGGCAGAATGTCTGGACTTCCGTTGCTTCAGGAGGACCATGATCATGAAGAGGGTGATGTGTGAGACTTCCTGCCCCACATCCTGGGTCTCCACTTCAGACAACCACTGTACAAAAGCACATTTCCTGGGAAGACCTTTCTTTTGTGGTATGGGGGTTGAACTCAGGGCCTTGTGCTTGCATGCTTTGCAAGTGCTGCACCACTGAGCTGCACCCCCACCCCCACCCCTTTTTTTTTTTTTTTTTTTTTTACTTTTTGAGACAGGACCTTGTTAAATTGTGCAGACAGCCTCTGGTCTCAAACTTGTGATAATCCTGCCTCTGCCTTTGCAGTCGCTGGGATTACGGGGTTGCACCATCCATGCCCAGTTGATGGAAAGAACTGAACCAGCTGTACTCCACTTCTCCTCTATCCTCTGTACGGCTCTAAGTATGGCAAAGAGGGATATGAATACATGGTAATCCCTACCTAGACACTCTTGATCATGATTTAACTAATAATGAAAAGTCATTGAAAAGAGTAAAAAAATCATTCTTTAAAACAGTCATACTTTAAACAAGAATGAGATAGCATTATACATTAGTTAGAATGATAAAATTAAAATTTATGACAGTGGAAACAGCTAGAAAAATATAAGAACTTTCATTTGTTGCTGGTGGGGATACAAAACAGCTCAGCTATATTATAAGACAGTTTGGCAATTTATTATACAATGCAACATAGTCATAATATATAATCTGGAAATTGTCCTTCTCAGATTTTACCCTATTGTTATGGAAATCTGTGTTTACATAAAATTAACATGTGAATGTTTATAGCACCCCAATACAGAATTGTCCTTCAGGAAATTAATAAACAAACTATAGTACATTCATGTAATAGAATACTCCTCAATGATAAAACAAAATATTATTAGGTAGAGAGAAGACATGAAGGAAACTTCAATGTACTTTACTAAATGGAGGAAATAATTTGAAAACACCATTAGCCACATGGCATTCTTGAAGAGATAAATTTACAAAGAGACAAACATGCAAATCATATGTAATGAAATCACATTGACAGTAATTCAACCTGTGTTTTCCAGGGGCTACAGGATAGGGAAAGGTTATTAGGTGGAACACAGATGATTTTTAAGGTCTGATAATAGTGTGATGGGAGTTTTATGTCAACATGCATTTGGCAAAAATCATGAAATCATTCACTGAACATAAGCATATAAACAGTGAACATATTGGGATAGGTAAGGAGTTAGGAAAATTGGGTAAGGAGGTAGATTTTAGTAGCTTTAGTGGAAAATCAATCAAGTCACTTATAATTTACTTTCAAGCATTAGCCTTCCATTGTTAGATTAAAAATAAAGTGGTCTTTTAGTATGTAATAATGATCCACAGATCATTTATGACTAACTGATGCAATTTTAGCTGACCTAAAATTAAAAGGTAAACTAACAAAGAGAAAATGTGGTTCTTTCCTGGCTCAGAGCTAAAGGGTAAATTGATGACAATGAAAGCACATCTCTGACACATTCTGAGTACAAAGCCACACAGAATAGCTTCTAGATGACTACAATGTGAAACCAAATAGGAGTCTTCCCATCAGTGTGAAAAGGCAAAATTGTGATTTCCAAGGCCACACTAAAGATTACTTGGCCACTTGACCCAGTAAAAAGTTAAACTAAATTAAATAAGTTTAATTATTTTCTCTTCAACTACTTAAGAAAGGCTAAGTGTGAGTTTAACACCCAAAAGCTCACATTTTCCTTTGCAGGGAAAAATTTTTATCCTTTTCATAAAAACTACCACAAACAATGATCAAATTCTTCAAGTTATCAGGATGCCTACTCATCTATCTTTTTGTCTTTCAGGTACACCATTTTGCTTCTATTAAAAACAATGATGTAATTTCTAGTCTCTCTATTTCTTTGCCGGGGGAGGGGGAGAAGCATCTTAATATTTGGTCACTTTGTCACCAATCAGCTATTGGGGTTCTTTTGTTCTACCTGGGTAGAAATAGTGGGTAGGCAAGGAAAAGCTCTTCAAGTGTTGGTCTCTGGAAGCATCCATATCCCTGAGTGTTTGATGGCATAGAGCAGTGGCAGCAGACAGGTGGGAGCAGTAACAATATGTAGAGCCTTCTAGTGTTACAGCTCTTATTTAGACAAATGAGGTCAATAATTCAAGGCCATTGAAGACTTATAGCTGTTATGTAGGGCCAGAGGGCATGAATTCCAAGCCCACAAATGCTATATCTCTCTTGTAGGCTAGAAGGTTGAGATTCTTTTTTTCATGAGTAATTAATTTTTTTATTAGAAAATTTTAATGTACATCATAATGTGATTCATTTTGACATGCTTCTCATTGTGACAATTTTCATATATGCAATTTGATAAACTTATTCATATAGGTTACCCCTTACCCTCCCCTATGTTTCCCCCCTCCCCCCTTCCCATCTAAGTTTCCCATCCAAGTCTTCTCTATCTTTTACTATGTAGTATTTTTCTATATGTTCTTGGGTTCCATTTCTGTTTAAGATAGAAACTTTTCCTGTATTGGTCTTGGTTTTTATCTTGTTAGAACAATTACATGCGATTTCTAGTCCATTTATATTGACCTCATTCTTATCTTCCCTCCTTAGCACTTGATAGCAGTGGATATTGTAGCTTCCAGGCAGGAGTGTTTATTGGGATTACTCAGTCCTAGATAATGGCTACTGTTACAACTCATGGTCCTAGAGTGTCCAAGACCCTTGGTTCTAAAGATTTGACAGTTCTCTGGAACTCTTCCAGCTACCAGAGCCCATACTTTCTCTTCTGGTTCTTTATAGCCTTTTCTTTCACTTCTGACATTCCTTTTCTTCCTGCTATGGCCACTCTCTCAAACTATTCAGCTGCCTCTTATTGCTGTGGCCACAGTCACTATTACCACTTTTGGGGAGAAGGTAATCATGGCCCTTTGGCTGTGGTTGCTGCCTCTGCTGCTTCTGCTGCTGCCAGCCACTGGTCTTGCAGCCTCACCTCTTCTTCATCTGTCAAGTAGCCAAAAATTTTGTTATTTTGAGACTCAGCATTCTGGCTGCTGTGCTGTTTCTGCTACTGCTGATCCACTCTGGTATCCCTCATCATTGGTCTCCGGTATCCCTCATCATTGTTATCACTGTTGTTCTGCTATCTCCACTGCTTTTATATGATCCTTAGGGGTTGAACCCAGGGCATTGTACATAACTTGAAAGTGCTTTACCACAAGGCTGCACTTCAGCCTACTTTTATTTGTTGAGCTAGGGTTTTGCTAAGTTACACAGCCTGTTTCTGGCCTCAAACTCAAAATTCTCCTGTCTCTACCTCCTAATTTTGTAGGATTACAAGTATTAACCACAGTACCCAGATATCTCCACTGCATTTGTCTTTTTGTTACCATTATAGCATGCACTACTAAAAGAAGGCAGAGACTACTCAAGAGTTTTTATTGGGCATGATGGTGCAACACCAGGAGGTTGTTTTCTGGCCCACTCAGCTCAAATGAGCTGAACAGCCTTCTTATATAGCCGGAGAAGGAGAGTTTTCACTAGTCACAGAGACCTCTCATGCAAATGAAGGCTTGTGTTTGTACCAATAACAACATAGCCCTTTTGTACCAATCACAACAGTCCCTCTGCTGAGTCACCAGGAGAAGTGCTCCACCTCTGGCGTGGCTTGATCACAAGTCATCTAGAGTTCACTGAGAATTCTGATAGCAAAAAGTCCAGGACAAAATACACACCATTTGAAACAGACATGGATGGAGCTGCACCTTCATAATCTGGAGTGCCACTGCAGCAGAAATTGTCATGTGGCTTGCTTAAGCCCTTCATGAAGAGTTTGAAACCATCAGTACTCATATAAGGGTGGTTCAGCTGGTTGCTTTACTGGGAATTCTTTACTCAAATCAGCTCAGCAAGGAAAAATCTAAAACTTGCCCATTAGGAAGTCAGATTACTCTCCCCAAACTCTATGCTTCCTTGCATGAAAATAAGCAACATAAGGAGCACTTTCAGTAAGAATAAAAAGACTTTTAAATGGATATATACACCACTGAGACTTTCAGGACTCCTTTGAAGGCTGACTTAAGTAGACAATCTTCAAGACATGTCATTGCTCGCATGCTGTCGTTAGAGACCAGGGAGGCTATCCTGCAAGCAGCAAGACAGAAACTCCTTATTACTTATAAAGCAAAACCAATTAAAATTACTACAGAGTTTTCCATTTCAACATTGAAAGCTAGAAAGGAATGGGCACAGGTGATTCAAATATTAAAAAAAACAATCTCCAGCCTAGATTAATATATCCAACAAAATTATCTTGGATAATAGATGAGGAATATAAGGCATTTAATGACATTGAAGCTTTTAAACGATATGCAACCACCAAACCAGCTCTGGAGAGGATTGTAAATCAATTACCACATTCATGAGAGTTAAGACAACCATACAAAGGAAATCAAGGAACTGGTTAGCTGAGATGAGTCCAACCCAAGAAAGGATCAAAGCAAACATGAATCATAAATCAATAACAGGTAATGATTGGATACATAACAATAAATGCTCCTCAATAATCTCTATTAATGTAAATGGTCTTAACTCACCATTAAGAGACAGAGGCTGGCTAATTGGATGAAAAAACACAAACCATCAATATGTGGTATTTAAGAAACTCATCTACCTCACAAAGACTGGAATAAACTGAGAGTTAAGGGCTGGAAAATGTATACCCAGCAGGGGGGGAAACAAAAGAAAGCAGGTGTTGCAATTTTAATTTCAGATAGATTAAATTTCATTCCAAAACTAATTAGAAGAGACAAAGGAGGACATTACATTTTAATACAAGGAACAATAGATCAAGAATCAATAACGCTCCTTAATATTTATGCCCTAAACATAGGGGCTCCTAGCTTTATAAGACAAACCTTATGGAATATAAAGAACTTTATTGGACCAGCATCAGTAATAATGGGGGACTTCAATATCCCACTTTTGTCAAGAGACAGATCATCAAAACAAAACATCAACAGAGAAACATCAAATCTAATCTCCACCCTACACCAGTTGGATCCCACAGATATATGCAGAATATTTCATCCACACGATGAGGAATACATATTCTTCTCAGGTTGACATGGTAGGTTTTCTAAGATAGATCATATGCTAGTCCATAAGAACTCCCTCAACAAATAAAAAAAGTAGAAATTATCCCCAGTTCCTTATCAGATCATAATGGGATAAAATTGGAGCTCAAGAACATGAATAATTTCAGAAACTTTACAAACTCATGGAGACTGAGTAATACACTTCTGAATGACCAATACATCATTGATGAAATCAAATTGGAATTTTAAAAATTCCTACAATCAAATGATGATGAAAACACATCATACCAAAACATATGGGATACAGCAAAGGCAGTTTTAAGAGGGAAGTTTATAGCATTAAGTGCCTTCATCAATAAAATAAAGAAGAGACAAATAAATGACCTATTGACACAGCTTAAGACACTAGAAATCCAACAAAAAAACAACCCTAAATGGAACATACAGAGAGAAATTACAAAAATAAAGGGAGAAATATCACAATTAGAATCTAAAGAGATAATTCAAAAAATTAATAAGACTAAGAGCTGGTTCTTTGAAAAGTTTAATACAATAGACACCCCTCTGGCTAACCTCATCAAAAAGAAAAAGGAAAAATCTAACGTAGTATGGATTATGAAAGACAACGGGTCCATAACCACCAATTTCAACGAAGTACAAAAAATTGTCAGGGATTACTATGAGAGACTGTATTCCCAAAAATATGAAAATGCAGAAGAAATGGACAAATTTATTAACATGTATGACCTACCAAAACTAACCCCAGAAGACATAACTGACTTAAACAAGCCCATTACATTTACAGAAATAGAAAGGGTAATTAAAAGCCTCCCGACAAAGAAGAGCCCAGGTCCTGATGGATTCACAGCAGAATTTTACCAAACTTTTAAAGAAGATACAATACCTGTCTTCCTCAAATTATTCCAAAGAATAGAAAAGGAGGGAACACTCCCAAATACATTCTATGAAGCTACCATCACCCTGATACCTAAACCAGGAAAAGATTCACCTAAGATAGAGAATTATAGACCCATCTCCCTTATGAATCTAGATGCAAAAATATTTAATAAAATTCTGGCAAACAGAATCCAGCAGCATATAAAAAAGATTATTCACCACAACCAAGTGGGATTTATACCACAGATGCAAGGCTGGTTTAACATATGGAAATCGATTAATGTAATCTAACATATCAAGAAACTGGCAAACAAACCCACACGATCATCTCAATTGATGCTGAAAAGGCCTTCGATAAAGTGCAACACCTTTTCATGATAAAAACACTGGAGAAGATAGGTATAACAGGCAAATAACTTAATTTCATAAAAGCCATTTATGACAAACCTACAGCCAACATCATATTAAATGGAGAAAAACTGAAGCCATTTCCTCTTACCCCTGGAACAAGACAAGGATGTCCTCTCTCTCTCCTATTCTATTCAACATAGTAATTGAAGTCCTGGCCAGGGCAATCAGACAAGAGAAAGAAATCAAAGGGATACAGATTGGCAAGGAAGAGGTCAAATTATCATTATTTGCAGATGATATGATCTTATACCTGAAAGCCCCCAAAACCTCAACCAGAGAACTTCTGGATCTAATTAACTCCTTCAGCAAGGTTTCAGGCTACAAAATTAACACACAAAAATCAATAGCTTTTCTTTACACCAATTCCAAACAAGAAGAGAATGAATTTTCAGGAAAGATACCATTCATGATAGCCCACCAGAAAATTAAATACCTTGGAATCAATCTAACCAAAGACCCTTCAGATCTCTACAAGGAAAATTTCAAAACATTAAAGAAAGAAATAGCAGAGGACACTGAAAAATGGAAAGACCTCCCTTGCTCCTGGGTAGGGAGAATTAATATTGTAAAAATGGCTATCCTACCAAAAGCAATCTATAGATTTTTTTTTTTTTTTGCAGTCCTGGGGGTTGAACCCAGGGCCTTGCCCCTGCATGCTCTGCAAGTGCTGGACCACTGAGCTGCACTCTCAGCCCATTTTTTAACTTTTTGAGACAAGGTCTTGCTAAATTACGCAGACTGCCTCTGGTCTCGAACTTGCGATCCTCCTGCCTCCGCCTCCCAAGCCCCTGGGATTACAGGCATGTGCCACCACGCCCAGCTATAGCAACCTATAGATTTAATGCAATACCCATTAAAATTCCACTGACTGACTTTACAGAAATAGAAAAAATGATCCAAAAATTCATATAGAACCACAAAAGACCACGTATAGCCAAAACACTCTTAAGCTGCAAAACAAACGCAGGTGGAAATCACAATTCCTGACTTCAAGCTATACTACAGAGCAGTGGTTTCAAAAACAGCTTGGTGCTGGCACAAAAATAGGCCCGAAGACATCTGGAACAGAATAGAAGACCCAGATATACCTCAACACACCTATGTTGTTGTTGTTAGGTGCCATCGAGTCGGTATCCTACTCATAGCGACCCTCATAGGGTTTTCAATGGCTGACTGTTTCAGGATTGCCTTGGGAGTGGGTTGCCAGGTCCTTCTCCCATTTTTGTGGTGCTGAGAATTGAACTCAGGATCTCAGAGACTGCAGCACAGCACTCTACAAACTGAGCTAAATCCCAGCCCGACCAACACACCTATAGCCACCTGATTTTCGACAAAGGAGCAAAGCAAGCAAACTGGAAAAAGAACAGCCTTTTCAACAAATGGTGCTGGGAAACATGGTCATCCATATGCAGAAAAATGAAAGCTGGCCCACATCTCTCAATATACAGGAGAGTTAACTCAAAATGGATAAAATATCTCAACATAAAATCAGAAACTTTAAAACTTATAGAAGGCAAGATAGGCAATTCACTTCATCATATAGGCATAGGAAAGTATTTCCTTAATAGGATTCCAATTGCTCAAGAAATTGCAACAAGAATAGACAAATGGGATTACATGAAATTAAAAAACTTCTGCACAGCAAAAGAAACAATTAACAGAGTCAAGGAAACCCCCATGGAATGGGAAAAAATCTTCTCATTTTATACATCAGATAAAGGTCTAATTACTAGAATTTATAAAGAACTCAAGAAAAAAACTCCCAAAACAACAAATAACCCAATACACAAATGGGCAAAGGAACTGAGTAGACAGTTCTCAAATGAAGAGGTCCATAAAGCCATGAAACACATGAAAAAATACTCAATATCCCTAGCCACTCAAGAAATGCAAATCAAAACAACTCTGAGATTTCACCTTACACCAGTAAGAATGGCCAAGATCAATAAAACAAATAAGAACAAATGCTGGCAAGGTTGGTGGAGCTGTTGATTGGTCCAACCACTGTGGAAACCAATATGGAGGTATCTTAAAAAACTAAAAATAGATCTACTGTATGACCCAGCTATAACACTATTGGGAATATACCCAAAGGGACATGAGTCATCATACCACAGAAACACCTACATCTCCATGTTCAATGCAGCACTTTTCACAATAGCAAGGATATGGAATCAACCAAAGTGCCCTTCAACAGAAGAATGGATTAAAAAAAAACTATGGTATATGTATACAATGGAATACTACTCATCAATCAAGAAAAATGAAATAGGTCATTCGCAGCAAAATGGATGGAATTAGAGAAAATTATTTTAAGTGAACGAACACAAGTTCAGAAAGAGAAATACCACATGTTCTCACTCATATGTGGGAGCTGAATCAAAATTATAAGAAGGAAAAATCCTATTCAAAGGTCAGATCAAAATAAAAGGGGGGAAAAGATAAGAATGGCATCAATATAAATGGTCTAGAAAATGCTTGCAATTGTTCTAACAAGATAAAAACAAAGATCACTACAGGAAAAGTTTCTATCTTAAACAGAACTGGAACCCTAGAACATATAGAAAAATATTACCAAGTAAAAGACAGGGAAGACTTAGATGGGGAGGGGGGGAAGCATACAGGAGGGTAAGGGGGAACCTATATGAATAATGTACATCAAAATGCATATATGGAAATGTCACAATGAAAAGCATGTCAGAATGAATCAAATTAAGGTGTACATTAAAAATTTCCAATTAAAAAAAGAATAAAAAGACTTTTCGTTAACACTAATGTTGATTTAAACAGGGTATTAAAAATACTGCATGTCCAACATCCCATGACACATAGGTCTCCCTCATTTGTCTCATGTTCAGCTCTGCTCTCCTCAGTCTCCAAAGCCCACTATCACAATCTCTTTTACATGACATCAATGTTTTGGTTTCCATAAGTGAGTGTGAACACGCAGTATTGCCCTTGCTGTGCCAAATAGAGTAACTATAGACTACAACATTCTATGATAAATCTCAAAATAACTGACCAAATTTAGTCCAAATGTTCCCAACAACACACAGAAATGATTAATGTTTGAAGGGATGCAAATTATAAATACTCTTTTGTGGTTATTACACATTGTATGTATGCATAAATTTACCAATTATTTCCCATAAATATGTACACATTTTATGGCAATAAAAGCATGTAGGTCAATGGTTTTTATTTAAACCATTAAATAATGAGGAAACTGGCAAACAGTTTAGAGGAGAAATAAAAGTACCACACATAAAAATACAGATAAAGAAGAATGAAAAGTACAAATAGATGTAAAATGAGGCTGTCTACAGAGCAATAGTCACTCATATTACATGATAATTTAAGTAATTTATTGTGATGAACAATAATAGTTTACATCGTTAACAATTTTCTACAACTTCTGGAATTATAAAGTAGCTCAAAGGCAATAAAATGTTACTAGATAAGACACTCAGCATTTTTTTTGCTACTGTTTGCCAATTTTCAAAGGTTTTCATGATTTTCCTGACTTTACCATACGGAAGATGGACTGGACATGTGGGAAAGTAGTATTTTCTGATGGCCATTTAGCAACAGATTATGTTAGGCACTTTTTTTGGTGTTGAGGATTGCACCTAGGGACTCAGGAACTCTCAATACTCTCCCACTGGCCTACACTCAGTCTCATTTTAAGAATGTTTATATACATTATTGAAGAGTCAGAATAATGACTAGAAAGCTCACATTATAAGGGGAAGAAAATGATATACAGATAATTTATTCATGGTCATAAAGTTTAACAGTACCTCAGCTGAAGTTTTTCTTTAGGATCTATAGCTCCAGAAACCACATATTTTCTTCTATATATTTGAAGTATGGAAAGTTTTATTTGTAGCAGGAATGGACTGCAGACTGTATGGCAGAAGATTTGGACTGGGCTGACATCCTTCTTCAGTCATAAACACAATGTGATCACTAAAACTAAATGACCTCATTTGGGGCTTCTTATTCATCTCATATGATTGCAAACATCCTCAAAGATGTTTATGTAAGTGGGAGAGAATGAGAAGCTAAGAAAAATGAACAGTAAACCTTTATAATCAAGTCACAAGTTGCTTACATTGTTTTAGGGAGTAACTAAATAAATATCTACAAAATGAACAATTTCCACTTCTGGCAGTACATTCTCCCTCATGGGTTATTTGATCACCAGAGCTCTGGGACTTACAAGCCCTACTCTTTTCAGTGATTTATATGGTGGCCCTCTTTAGGAATCTTCTCATCATCGCACTCACCAGCAAGAACTACCATATGCACACTCCCACATACTTCTCCCTGAAGAACTTATCCTTTCTGGACCCACATCTCATTTCCATTACTGTTCCCAAATGTATCACAGATGCTGATGACCAGCAACACCATCATTCTTTAGATATGTTTTCCAGGTATTTTTCTTTCTCTCAGCCACTATGGAAGTAGCTCTACTCACAGTCATTTCTTATGACTGCTGTGTAGCCATCTGCCACCCACTCAGTTATGAGATCCTCATGAGCCATGATGCCTGCTTGAAAATGTCTTCATACTCATGGGCCAGCAGAGGTATCAATGCAAATCTGCACACAGCCATCACTTGGTCTTCATGGCTGGTCTACTTGTGTATATCAGTTCTTCTGTAATGTCCCACAGTTGCTCTCCTGCTATTATAAATATTATAATATTGGAGAATGTGTAGTCATCAGGCTCAGCCTTGTGTAGACTTTGGCTGTTTTATGTCTATTGATGTTTTTTTACTTTCACATCTTCCCCACTTTAGAAGATACCCTCTCAGGACCAAAGCTTTCTCCACATACCTGCTCACCTCACCATTGTGACATGATTTCCCTCTCTATTTCTCTCTCTTGTTCTTTCTCTTCTTCTTCTTTTTTTTTTTTTGTTGGTTTATTTATGCCCACTGCACAAATCTCTATCATCCTTGGATTTGTTGGTTTCAGTCCTATATGCTATAGTGCCACCCACCACAAATCCCCCCACCTGAGGAGTTAGAATGTGAAGGTGGCATAAGGAGACTACAGATGAACAGGCCTTGTCATTCAAGTTAGAAGAGATGTTGTTGCCTAAATCAAGGCCTTTTCAACTACTGCCATCATTATCAGAACAGTCAGATGACACAGTATAGCAAAAATATTGGATATTTGCAGTAAGAATTCTCATGTAACTTTTAGTTGTGCTCATTAAAGTGATATTAAGAAGCATTCTCCATGTCCGGATGGAGTGGTGGTAAAACAAATAAGTTTCCACTTGTGCATGTGCAGATAAATGTTGACCTCACATTTGGTATCCTAATGGGAGCTCCTTTGTCTGCAACAGATGGTAAACAAGTCATTGTTCTGAGACACCAAGGATAAACTTGAACTCTCCCAGGCAAACCAAATATTTGGTCATTCTTGGCAAAGTTCAAATGTCATATGGCTGACAGGTATAAATCTATTATCACTTGAAAAGAGCTAACAGAGATGATAGTTATCCAACCCTATAAATATATGAAATGCTTTTTATATAAATGAAAACACCAATTTTATGTTGTATTAATTTTATATCAGCAACCAGACAAATAAAAGGCCACATGATGGTCCACTGTCCATCTGTTTTCCTCTTTTGTTTCTCAAACTGACTATCTGATATTTGCTGGTACTGCTTGTATCCTCCCAGTCTAGTGAGAAGTAGCAAATATATTAAAATTTTACTTTACTATACATTCCATACAGATGCTTATAGAAATACTAAAATGACATTGTGGGTGAATGGAATAAAATCTCCAAAGACAACCTGTAGGAGATGTAGGTGCAGGGAGGCAATATAACTTTTTCAGAAAGGAAATATTTAAGCTTTATTTTAAAGGATGAACAGGAATTAATCTGACAAAGAGAATAAAAGGCCAAAGGGAAAGCAAAAGAAAATAAAACCCAACAGAGACTGGGCAAGGATGAGGGAGGGTTTGGGGAGCGGGTGCCATAGGGAATTTTGTCTTGAGAAACCATGAGAACCAAGTGAGAGAAGAGCTGCCACAAGCAGAGGGAAGGAGTTCCACAAGAGTTCAGAAGGCTTAGTACCTATTCTAAGGGATAGATCTGGGGTCAATTGCTGCTATTTAGAGAAAGCAGACATAGGGCCATTTCATTCACATTTCTATGATGTTTAAAGAAGCAAAAACAACAGTTGGGGCTATTGGAATTTGACCAATAAGAACTTTAGATATTCACAAAGTCTGGCTTATCCTGAGACTATTTCAACCATTTCTGTTCTAGTAATGTGTATTCCTGCTCTGACATATTTGTCCTTAAGATAACCTTTGCCTAGGATTGCTCCAGACTAGTTCAGTTTGTCCTGTTGGATGCTTGCTCAGCACCATTGGTCTCCTCTTTTGTAGCAGTAATTTTATGTGTAATTTAACATTTATTTCTCTAAGTCTTTAATACATGCTACTTGATCAAACTATGTTTTTCTTGAGGTAGGTTTATATCTTCAGTGTCTAGCTTAGTGTGTGGTCTACAGTACATATGCTTCAAGTATTTATCTAACAAAGGGAGTAACATACCATATCTCTTACTATTTTCATAAATTGTTGCTAGAGCTTTTATTTTAAAAGTTTTTAACATCTTGTTCACATGGTCCATCTTGGGTATATAGTTGTAGATTAGGGAATTGTAAAGGTATTGGTTAGTCTGAAAGATTCTATTCTCCAAATAAAAGAAGTAGTAATTTAATCATTATTAAAATTAAAATTAATAAAACATGGATTTATAGAGTCAATTTAATTGTCAATAATCTGAGTCTTAAAATATTTCAATATTGCAGTGAGTTGCCTGATAATTCATTCTGATGGCAATGGATTATGATAAATCTGTAATGGTAATCTAAGAACATAGAGAAATTTCATCATAAGTAGAGATTTCATCATAAGTAGTTGTATTTTATAAGGACATAGATCGAGTGAAAAAGTGCAACAAACATAAAAACAATGTGCACACATTTCTTGGAAAAAATGATTTTTATGACTGGCTCATTTTCAAGCATTTGTTGTACTTTCCATAAATGCTACTTGCGCAACATGAGAAATGACCCCATACACTGCAAAGTTGTTGTTGTTAGATGCCATCAAGTTGGTGTCCAACTCATAGTGGCCCTATGTACAACAGGCAAAATAGTATCGTCAGCACTTCTCTGCTATTCATAGGGTTTTCAATCACTTCAATGATTTTTGGGGGTGGGTTGCTGGATCCTTCTCAGCCTACAGCACCTGGTGTTCCCAGGTGGTCTCCCATCCAAGTACTAACCAGATCTGACCCTGCTCAGTTTCCAAGATCTGATGGGATTGGATGCCATAGTGATGCAGCTGCTGGCACATTGCAAAGTCTCCCACTGCTTCTCCTTGTATGATATTTCTCATTTTATAATTGAGTGTCTTTTACCTTCAAAACCAAATAAACTTTAATTATGTGTGAGTGAAATATCAGGTATTTGCATATGGGGAAAAAATCGAATTTTGCATGATGTAAGAATAATGACTGTCCAAAATGTCAACAATAATCCCAAGAATCCATGAAGATGTGACTTTATATGAAACAATAGACTTTGCAGAGACGACTGAGATTAAACATCTTGAGATAGAGAGATGACTTTAGATCAAGCAGGCTGGCACAAAGAAATCACATAAATTCTTAAAAGCAGCAAATATTTCCTGAATACAATTAGAGAACCAGCAAAAAGGCAACATAAAATGAGTGCAACCAGCCAATATTGGCTTTTGAAGATGGAGCAAGGAGATCATGATGCAAACAATGTGGGGAGCCTCTAGGAGATGGAAAAAATGAGGAAACTGTCCCATGGAGCATCTATGAAGGAAGATAGCCCCACTGATATCAGTTAGATAGAAAATTATTCTGACATTTGCAAAATACTAAGGAAGACTTTTAGGGCTACTAGGACAGGAATAAAAGTGATTGTAATGTGATTGTAATAATAGAGAGACTGGGCTCAAGAACAAGTGGTGATTTATAGATAAGGTGTGGGTTTGGGTAGAGTGGGTCTATGCATGGAAAATCACTAGGAAGAAACATCTTAGTAATGGTACAGGGATTCCTCCTAGGGTGACAAGGAGGGTTCTTGCTGAAGATGGTCTAGGATGATCAGGCTATCAATGATGAGGGCTGAGGAGTTTGGTTAGATCTTGATAGTGACCAACAAGCAACCATGGAGTGATTCTCTCGATCCTGACTTAGCAGCAAGATTCTTGCCAAATCTGGGCTTCAAAGCTATGTCAAGGGTGGAGTTTTATGAAGGAAAAGGCTAAAGGGGGGGCACTTTCCAAAGTTGGGTCCAGAGAGAGGTTGTCATTCTCTTTTCTTGTTTAAAGGGAAAAAAAAGAATGTATTACTCTTTCCTTAAAAAAATGGAAACACTCCTATTTTCTTTGAATAATATAAATTCACTTCTTGCTTGGTCTCCCTTGGTTTATTAAGCATCTAATGATCCATCTGTTGGGACTTGGTGGTAGAGGACATTTGCTTAATGGTATGGTGCATCAGGCCTTTGGCAAGGAGTATTTCTTTAAAAATAAAAACAAAAGCAAAATGTAATAGGGGAAATCTAGTTTCTGAGTGCATAGGGCAGTCAATCAAGATGGTCCTTAGAGGTGAGGCTCCTCAGAGCATCTTTGAATGGGTAATGAAGATTGCAGTGGAAGCCTGGTGCATTTCTTAGTGTATTTATTATTCACTTGTCACCACAGTCACAGAAAAACCAGCCCAAACAAACTTATGGGAAAAGAGATTTACTGGGAGCTCACAGAGAATAAGTCCATAAGGGCATCAAAGTGTGGTAGCAGGGCAGATATCCTGGCAGGCAGTTGGCACCATGGGACAGAAGACAGAGAGAGCTTACTAGAACCATGGGCCTGGGGAAAAAAACTTTCAAAGCTACACGCAGTGATCATTTCAATAAAGCTGAATCCTACCTACCAAAGTTTCATGACCTCTATGAAGAATACCACTAGATGGGGACTGGACATTAAAGCACATGACCTTTGGGGCATGTTTTATATTCAACCATGACACTTAGTTTTCAGCTGGATGCCTTAAGTGGTGACACAAACATCAGCGTGAGAGCCACAGCTGTTTCCTGGAGCAGATGTGCAGCTTGGTCTGCACAAATTCTTTAGAAAAGTTCCAACTCACAGAGCGAGAGAAAAACTGGAAACCAGGTTGGATAAATTTAGCCAAATATCAGAAAAAAATCATAAGAATCAAGGATTTGGTAAGGACTGAAAATGAGCAAGGAAGAAAAGCTAAATTCAATTTGCAGGGAAATAATAAAATAGAAAGTAAAATTTGCTGATTTTGAGCAATTTCTTCCTGACTGACCAAACAAGGCTCTTGTTGAGAACACTGCCTAATGATGAGCTATAAAGAGAGGAGAACTGGCCTGATGTGGTGGCTCACACCTGTAATCCCAGCAACTCATCAGGCAAAGGTCACAAGTTTGAGACCAGAGGCAGCTTGCATAACTTAGCCAGAACCTGACTCAAAACAAAAAGTAAAAATATTGGGCATGGGTTGGAGCCCAGTGGTAGAGCACTTGCAAAGTATGTGTGAATTCTTAGTTCAACTCCCAAGTACTGCAACAACAGCACCAAAAAGAGTGGAGGATAAGGGATTTGATTAGACACCAATTATGCTCAGATAAAAAAGACTGACTTTCCTGTGAATGTACTCAGCTGGATTCCTGGGCTACACAGGAAAGGGTCTACCTGAGAAAACACCTTAAAGAATTCTGGCCAAAGCTTGATGAAGAAGAGTCTTTGTCACCCTTCAATTTAACTCAGTTAAGACCCATGACATATTTTTGACCTAAAGATATGAGTTTTGTGTTTTTAAAAGCTAGTAGCTTTGTAGTGAGTGACCTGTTTGTGAATAAACAGGAAACTAATATGCTGCATAAAATTTAGTTCTTTATTATCAGTGGTATCACATTTGAGTCATAGTATGTTTGGAAGAGATTGATGTTATTGTTAGGTGCTATTGAGTCGGGTCTTACAGCGACACCCACAGGGTATTCAATGGCTGACTGTTAGGGGATTGTTTATGGGAGTGAATTGTCACACCCTTCTCCATTTTTGCAGTGGTGGGGATTGAGCCAGGTCCTCAGAAAGTGCAGAGCAGTGCTCTACCAACCGAGCTAAACCCCAACCCAATAAATATAGCCCTCCTCCTTGGAATTGTTAGGTGTTACCAGGCTGCCAGGCACCATGTCAGTGCTTCTCTGCTATTCCTAGGGATTTCAGTGGCTATTTGTTTAGGGATTGTTCCAGAAGTGGGTTGCCAGCTCCTTCTCCCATACTTGTGGTACTGGGGATCAAACCCAGTCCGTAGGAAGTGTGGAGAGGCACTCTACAAGCTGAGGTAAACCAGATTAGTGGAGGAGAAATAAATGATTAGAGAAAAGACAAATATATGCCACATTCATTCAAAAATTGCAATATTTATGAACATAATACATGCATCATGTCCATAAATATGAATATGCAAATGCATTCCAACTTTACAATGTATAGCATGTATTTTATTTATAGTATGATATATATTAATCAGATAGCATCTACACTTTGTCCATGGTACAGCTAACAGATATTTGGAGCATTTTCAGTTTGGACTCACACTCAAAGTATGAGTCAGGTGCTAGTGCTGCACATCTGTAATCCCAGCTACTGAGGAGGGTGAGGCAGAAGGATTGTGAGTTAGAGGCCAGAGACAACCTGAACAACTTAGAGACACCCTGTCTCTAATTAATTAATCAAAAGGAGGATCAAAAGGAGGATGGAGGTTTACTCAGTGGTAGAGTACTTGCTTAGCATGTAGGAGGCCCTAGGATTAAATTCCAGAACTGAAAGAAAAAAATAATAGAAATAATGAAAATCTACTACATTCAACAATGTGGAAGAATATCATGAACAAGATCACTAGAAGTCAAGCACAAAAAGATATACCTTGTGTGATATTATGAAGCTCAGAAAAAATTAAAAGAAAAATTCTGTGTCAGAAGTTGAATAATATGTGTGCTGGTGGTTGTGACTGAAGAGATGAAAGGGGTTCTTGTATGTGTTTTGTTCTATTTCTTTTTTATTTTTTCTATTATGGAGGGGGTGAACCCAGGCCCTTGCATATGTTAGGCAACACTGAGCTACACACCCAGCCCTATTTACTTATTGATTGAAACAGGGTCTTATTAAATTTCACAGGCTACCCACGACCTCAAATTCATGATCCTCCTGCCTCCACCTCCCAAATTGCTAGTTGGCACCAAGGCACCCAGAGAGACACCACTTTTTATTGTAACACATAATTTTCTATCTAAATGAACTCTCAAGGAAATTATTAGTGTCATGGGACATTTTAAGGGGATCTGTAGAGATATGGCCTAGAGAGGCAGCCCATGTAGAGGCCTATCTAGACAACTTGGAGGACTAAGACTTGTTTCCAGGGCAAAATGACCCCCAGTAACCTCTACCCTACATCCTGGGGCTTTGGGGCTTGAGCTTACCAACATGGCTCTTACATCCAACTACCTCCCAACACCTGATTGGCTAATTCCCAATTATCAGATGACCTTTGATTGGCCAGTTTGAGACCATTCCTTGATTGGTTCCCCTTTCAATGCTTCATTTGCATCCTCTACCTGATAGATTAAGCTCTGATCACCCCATGTTATGTGGCATTCAAAGATGGGTCCATTAATGGTAAATAAGCACAGTGCACAGGGCACTGAA
Organism: Pedetes capensis; assembly: GCA_007922755.1. Lineage (NCBI taxonomy): Eukaryota > Metazoa > Chordata > Mammalia > Rodentia > Pedetidae > Pedetes > Pedetes capensis. The sequence goes on from VMDO01004111.1 coordinate 68,631, forward strand.
GGGCCATTGCACCAATCTTCTAGACTGTGGTAGACAAGAACTACAATAAAGAGCTATTGAAGAGCACTTGAGCTGTTGGCCTTGTCCTTGGAAGCAAGAAGCAAAGAGCAGCTGTGGGCATAATTCTCTGAGCCTGCTTTTCTAAAGGTTTCTCAGAGTTGGGGTGAGCTTAACTCTCCTTCCTGGGTGGTGCGGTTCTCCAGCAACAACTGACTCACAAACTGGGACTGGGTCTTCAACCTTGGCGCTCAGCTCACGGCAGGAGGCGTACGGCAGGAGCGATGCCCCACAACTGGGCAGCGATGACCCCAACATCTGGCACCTGAACAGGTACCCTCAATGACAACAAGGGACCTCCAACATTGGCATTGCCCAGAGACCCATTACCAGTCACTGGAAGGGTGAGTGCTTTCATGTTTGCCTCTTGTTCTACCCTCTTATCTGTCACAAAAGTGTCTATCATAAGTGATCACTGTCTGACATAAATACCCATCGTAAGTGAATGCTGCCTAAATAAAGGATTCCTTTTCATTGTCTCATCATGCATATTCTAACTGGTAATTGGATTGTCTGTCTCTTCTTGTGCTACCCTTTCATCTACTCCCTGTCCAATTGTCATGAGGAGAGGGACTAAAACTAACCTGTCTATCACGAGTATTTGTCTTGTTTGCTTTATTTTCTTGTGTTGTGTGATTATCTCATTCATGGGATGGGACCCCCATATGTTAGAACCCAACAGATTGTGGAGCTCCCCAAACTTTACCTGGGACACTGGTCAGGACTCTCTGTTCATCAGGCCCCAACTGGGAAGGTTGGGACTCCCCAAAGGAAACCCCACAAGGTGGGACGCCTTCAGGAACCCACACATCAACAAGGTCTAGGCCTGGTAGTGTCCAAGGCTAGATAGGTGGAACTCTTTCAGGAACCTACCAGGGTTGGGACTCCTTCAAGAACCTAACAAGGTAACTGAAAAAAGGTTAACAATGTAATGGTCAATGATTTAGCAGTTTATGCCTTAATGGTTTAATGGTAAATGGCTTAATGGTTTAGGACCCCACAGGTCACCCGGGTTATACCTCAAAGGGCTGGGATTCCTCAAGAGAGAAGCCACACATCAACAGTTGTCTAGACCTGGTGGCATTTGAGGCTAGACTGTTGGGACTCCCCATTAGGGACCCAACAGGTTTAATCAGCCACTCCAAGGGAATTACCCCTTTGGAGAACTCCATAGATTAGGAGTTACCCCTCCAGGAAATTCCAGGGAATTGAGATGACTCCAACACTGAAAAGGACGGATTTAAAGCCAAAGGGAAATAGGGACAGTCTAAGCACCAGATCTGCACAGCTCTGACACCAGGGTTGGGACTCCCTATCAGGGGCCCTAAGGGTTAAATTGGTCTGGTGAGCCAAACAGGCTCCCATTCTCAGTGAACAAATCTGCACAGCCCACAGTAAGGCTTTATGGAAAGGCTAAAAGGCCTTATGCCTAGCTAGCAAGAAGAAATGGGTAACAACAAGTCAAAAGGCCAAGAGGACCCCCAACTGCAGTATCTCCAAGTCCAATCTCATAGTGAGGAACTAAAAATATCTAAGGGATGGGAGGTATGCTTTTGGGAGAAAGTCAAGAAGTTAGCCCCATGTGTAACCACAAAGAGTCTCTCAGACTCGACATATGGGATGAGATAGATCATCTTGCCAGGTTGGCCAAGCTGAGAGATGGATATCACTTTTTGTCCTCTTTCTTCCAAAGACTTAGAGTACTGAAGGAAAGGGGGGAAGCTAACCAAAGACTAACAGTTTCAGCTGTTGAAATCATTAAACCTCCCAGGGGAGGGGGACCCCCTCCAGAAATGTGCCACAGAAATGAACTTCCTCCAGAAGTACCCCCAAAGAGGGAAGGACTCCCTCCGGAAGTCAGGAAGGAACTTCCTCCAGAATCTCCCTCAAAGAAGGACAGACTTTCCCCAGAAATAAGAGAGGGATTCCCTCCAGAAGTTCCCTCCAGGAGTGGACTCTATCCAGGCCTCTGCGTCCTCCTACCTAAGCAGGGAATGGGACCCACAGCCCCCACAATTAATGATTACTGGATGAAAAGCCCATATGAAGCCAGGGATAAAAACCATCAGGCTTATCCCATTAACCTTGTGCCCACCCTGGAAAGACCATTAATATGGTACCCTTATGAGGGAAGGGATTTAAAAGATCTAGGTGGCAGTCAAGGAAGCTGGTCCCCACTCTCCCTGGACCAGAACCTTACTCAATTCATTGAGCATAAAAGTAAATACCCCCCAGGATTGGAGAGATATTACAAGTCCATTCCTTCCAGAACTGGTCTTTTTACAGTGGGGAGCCTTTTACAAGGACAAATGTCAGCAACGAGGGAATAGGAATGCCTGTACAGGAATCCCCATACAGATAGATTGTTTACTGGGAGAGGGCCTGGCCTGTGCCACAGGAGATTTACAGGCTATAGGATCCCCTCAAAGTTTTGACCAGATCCACTTATGTGCCCTGTGAGCCTGGGATAGGCTTCCCCACGATGGGACCACACCAAATCAGGTCAATTCTCTGCCAACATGCCAATGAGCCATTTGTGGATTTTGTGGATAGGGTGACCAAAGGGAGCAGAAAGCATATGGAATGAATAAGGAGGCTAAAGGGAAATGAAAAAAAAAAAAAACAGTTAATATGGGATGGAATGATGAAAGATTGCAGGATTCCGTGCCAGGGACTAAGAAACAAATCCATCAATGACTGGATTATAGCCACACAGGACGTTGGCTCCTCAAGCAAAACCACTGCCAATATGGCATAAAAGAAAATAACAAGGAAATAGTAGAGGCTTTAAAGGAGGAGGGGTCTTGTCACCAATATGAGCAGAAAGGGCACTGGAAAAAGCATTGCCCCCATTAAAAAAAAAAAGGGGGATTCCCCCAAGGCCGCCAAAAACTTTGTGCCCCAGTGCAATAAGGGATACCACTGGAAAGCCGATTGCAGGGCTAAAACCCATAAAGATGGTACCCCCCTTTCAGATTTAAATTAGAGTTGGGGCATATCCCAGCCTGACAACAAAGGGAGAAAGAAAAGGAAATAAAAATTTATTGTGCCTATAGAGGCAAGGCTCTGCCCTAAAATCAGAGTCAACATAGGGAGAAAGCCATTTAAGTGTCTGCTAGACACTGGAGCGGACAAAACCATTCTCAGGAAAGAGGAGTTTCCCAGGTACTGGGAACTAATACCAGGACCTATCATTCAGGGAGTGGCAGGAAGGACCAGGGCATTCCAAACTAAAATTTGGCTTCCCTGGGAGGATGCAGATAGAAACAAGGGTAGCATCAAACTCCTGTTAACCAAAAGTCTAGGGATGAACCTGTTGGGGCAGGACTTCCTCAGGGAAATGAACGCAGTCATCATGATGGATGACCAAGCGTTCCACCATAACATCATAGATGAGGAGGAATACCAACAGCAGTTCCCCCCAGGGATCTCCTGGGAAATAACATAATGGTCACCACCAATACCACCAATAAAAGCACCCATAATATTGTCACCAATAATAGTAATATTATGGCTGATGCCAAAACTGTCATTGATGCTGATGAGATTACTGCTAAGACTTTGTGATAATGATAAACAGATTCTTGATGACAATATCCCCAAAATGGAGGGAGACAAACAATAGTCTCACCCTTTAGTCTATAGGCCACTGTTCACTATGAAATGTCCCCCCTACTGTGGATCTCAGACAACCCAGTATGGGTGGAACAGTGGCTCCCTCATGGGGAGAAATTGGCCACATTCAATAATGGTAGAGGAACAATTTGCCATGGGGCATATTCAGCCATTGAGAAGCCCTTGGAACACTCGCGTGCTCCCCTTGAAAAAGGGAAATGGAAAATGGAAGCTACTTCAGGATTTGAGAGCCATCAATAAGTGCATGACCATCTGGGGGACCCCCCAGAGGGGACTGCCTCTATTGACAGCTATTACAAAATATCACCATATCCTGATAGTAGACTTAAAGGACTGTTGCTTTTCGATTCCATTGCATCTGGATGATCATCAAAGGTTTGCATTCTGTGGCAAATCATAATAATGAAGGTCCAATGAAACATTATGAATGGAAGTACCTTCCACAGGGCATGGCCAATAGCCTGGTAATTTTCCAAGAAGCCATAGCTGCCACCTTAGAGCCACTCAAAGGGGAAAGCATTAAGATCTCCCATTATATGGATGATCTGCTTATTGCCACCCCAGATTCAAAATCATTGCCAAAATTAGAAAAACATTTACTAAAATGCCTGAAGGATACCTCCTTCTCTGTATTCCAAGAAAAAAATCAGAAATTACTGCCACTCAAATGCCTAGGGTCAGAGATCATTTTATCTGGAGTCAGACACTTAAAGCTTCAAATAATGCTTCCCCAGCCACTGACACTAAACAATTTTCAGCAGTTCTGTGGGAACATAAATTGGCTCTGCCCATGGCTAAAAATACCTACAGCTAAACTTCAGCCATTATTTGATCTATTAAAGGGAGATCCAAGTCCATCATCACCATAGACTCTCTCCCCTGAAATACAGTTGGCAATTCAAAATCTTCAAAGAGAAATAGATAGGTCTGAACTCCAGAGATATGACACAAAAGAGGCATTTACAGTACAGTACATTTAATACCATGCCCACCATGATTGGAGCAATATGTCAAAAGAGGGGACCCTTAGAGTGACTCCAATACTCCTATAGGCAGAGTTCCTTGTGTCTTAACAGAGATACAAGCCTTGGCAGAATTAACCATAAACGCACAGCAGAGGTGCAAACAAGTATTTAGTAAGGAACTGAATGAGATAATAATACCTTTTGCCTTAAAGGAGATTGATTGGCTGATACAAACTAACCGTACTTTTGCCATTGCATGTTTCGACTTCCCAGGACAATTCAGTTGTCATTATCCAGTAGTTAATTGGATTTTGCCATTACTGGAGCTGTCTTGGCTCCCTCCAAAGATTTCTGTAAAATCACCAATGAAAAGTGCAGTGAATGTGTTCATGGATGGAGGAAGAAATGGTGCGGCAATTATTGCATTCCCTCCTGGGTCAGACCAACCAACCCTAAAACAGGTTGTTTCACTGCTACAAAGGTTCCCCCAATTCAAGGAACTGTTTGCTGTAACATGGGCTGTAGAAAACATCAGGGAGCTGATTAATTTGTTTATGGACAGCCTGTATGTGGCCAATTTGCTACCTTGGCTGGGACATTCATACATCCACCTTGATAGCAACCCCTTGTCACCATTGATGATCAAGGTATCTTCCATCTTGGCAACTCATGCTAAGCCCATTTTTCTACAACATTCGCAGCCACCAGTTGTTGCCAGGATTCTTAAGTTATGGCAATGCTCAGGCAGTCTTTCTTGCCTCAGATTTAGCCCAAGTTGGCATAATGCAGCCTCAGGATTTCCCTGACCTAACACATGTGAATCCTCAAGTTCTGCAAAAATTATATCCAGAGGTAGCTTTGTTGCAGCTGAAACACCTGGTCCATGCCTACTCAAAATGTGCAGCCCTGATGCACACTCCAGGGCTGCAACAAATGGGCATGAACTCTAGAGGTTTAAAGGCCAATTCCATTTGGCAAATTGACATGACCTACTATGCCCCATTTGGGAAATTAAGATACATCTTTGTATCTGTGGACGCTTTCTTGGGGTTCAGATGGGCCATGTCACAAAGAGGGAAGTCGACCAAAAAATTAATAAATCACATGCTATGTTGCTTCACAACAATGGGATTCCCCAAGGCCATACAAACAGATAATGGCCCAGTCTTCGTGAGTGGATTATTCAAAAAATTTTGCACAACCTGGTATCCCAGTATCAATCCCTGGTATCAAACACACAGGTGGCATACCATACAATCCCTAAGGGGAAGGGATTGTAGAACAAGCACACTGGACTTTAAAGGATCATTTGAATAAGGAAAATGGGGGAGAGTGTTTAGGGAATTATCTGGACACCCCCAGGTTGGACTGGGAGGGTGCCAGGACTGAGGCCCACTCAGTCTGGGCCAAGGTCTGAGCCCTCCCCAGATCCTGCCCTGTTCCTTCCTCTCCTACCTCTAGGACATCCTTAACCCAGGAACCTGGCCTGGGACCTATTGACTCACTAAGAGCCAATATGGCTACCCAAGTCCCAATTCACCCTTCACCTACTTTTTCACCTTTCACCTACTTTACTTCTACCCCTCCCATCAAGTGATCCAAGATGACCCCCAAACAGCCCAGCTCTGGTGTGGCCTCCTTCAACCTGATTAGCCACCCAGAGCCACCAGATTGGTTAAGAAGGGAAGCTCAATGATTGGTCCAGCCCACACCTAACACACCTATCATAATTGCACATTTCCAAGCCCTCACACAGAGACCTGATCCTCCTGGCATGCGCTGCTCTCTGATTGGTTGCACCCTGGTCCATATCCTCACCCAGAGTGTATGTAAGCAGACCACTGACTACCCCAAGGGTCCTTTTCATCTCTTTCTTCCTGACCACCTTGATCCTGATCGTCATACCACACACCTGACTTCACTTCTTCAATTTCCAGACCTTCAATCAAGCCACCAAGAGGCAAGACTCTGAGAGTCAAGAAAGAAGACCTCGGGAAAGCCAAGAAGACCTCTCAATCCCTCCATCCCAGGGAGGAGATGAGAGGAGAAGATGACCGGACCATCAGTGCAGCTAGCGAGGACATCAGAGTTGTTTGGCACTTTGATATAGAGCTGTTATTCCATCATAGCAGCAGTAACCCAAGCTGCTGGCTAGAGAAATGTTATATAGAGCTGTATCATCTTTACACTTTCCTGCAAAGGAGTAGGTTAATAAATGTTCCTGTTAGTTATTGAAGGCTCCTGAGGTCCTTCTTGGCACCACTGACCAGCTCTTGCCCACCCCTGAGGGTCCCTGAGTGAACCGGTGTTGAAGCAAAGCTCCATGGTCTTTTTCTGGGCTGGGGAAGACCCCAAAAAGAGTACCCCCCAGGTACTACTAGCTAAGGCATTGTTTACCATTAATATACTGGACATTCAAAAATCCGATAAAGAACCCAGAATAAAGAAACACTGGGGTCAACTTCCCCGACCACCAGAAATCTGGATAAGATGGAAGGATCCCATGACAGTGAAATGGAGGGGTCCAGATTTATTGATAGTGGAAAGTCAAGGTTCTGCCTGCATCTTTCCGAAAGATGAAGAGAAGCCAATCTGGGTGCCAGCTAAAAATTAAGACAAGCAACGGACCAAAATTAAATCTTCCTTTCTGTAGCTCCACCCTGACTCTTCTCTGAGCTGTATGGACCACCCTTGCCTGAGGACTGATATTGTATTATAGTTGTATTATAGCCATTTATCTTTGTTAGCTTGTATCCCCTATTTATAATAACTCCAGGAAGAAGAATGAGTACCTCCATGAACCTGATGAAGTTCAATACCAGGATGAGATCCCAGCCTTTGGATACAGACTTCATGTTAGCAGGAAAAATTCCACTCTTTTGGAGGCTCAGGGACCATAGTGGAAGAGAGGGCAGAAAGATTGTAAGAGCCAAAGAAAGGGATGGAAAATAGGGCCTGCAATGGAGAATGACTCATCAAAAACCAGGCTGACATCAGATGAAGGAAGACGTCCTGGACAGCAGCATCCATCGGAAAGGAAAATAATTGATCCGGTAACATGGGGGTACTCGGAAGGTTAGGACCCCAGATAGTAATGTGTCTGTGTATGACTTTCACTACCAGCTCATCAGCAGTTACCACACTTCCAGCTTGGGAGGATTTAACTCCTACTTGGGGGTACTTAATTTTCGTTGAACCCCCAATACAGGAGGATGTAACTAAGGCTTCTACATAAGTTAGTATTGAGCTTCCAACTCAAGCGAATATAATTCAGGCACTTCCCAAATGATATACCTATTGGGCCTATGTCCTGAATCTACCCATTAGAAAGGCAACCAATTGGAATGATCCTCAAATTATGGTATATGTTAATGACACATTCTGGATACCAGGACCCTATGATGAGAGAGGACCATCTAACTGGGAGGAAGACGGCAAAATGATTAATAACTATATGGTGGGAAGTGAGGGAGTGCCCATCTGCATAGGGGGAGGGCACCCTCACTGCTTAAGATTAGGTTATCAACCTTGGGCCATTATAGGAAATGCTCCCTATTCAAAAATAAAATCAGCCAGTTTTATAACAGAGGACATGCATACAGCCAGCCTTACAGCTAAAAATTCTTCAACTTTAAGTTACATCCTAAATTGCATCCTTTCTATTATTGATAATACTGCTATAATATTCAAGAGCTGATGTAATTCATTGGAGGCCTGAGTCCTAATTAATATTCCCAATGGGAATGTCATTGATTGGAGTTTGTCAAATCTCGACCACAGCATTTCAAGTTCTGCTCAGGGTTTGTCAGATTCCACTTGGGCATGAGGACAGGAGAAGGATATTAATTGGAAAATTAGTCAATCTGAGAAAAAATACATCCCACCTACACCACCACTGCCAGGGTCACTTTACCATCAGGACCATTTATAGAAACTAGTTACGGCACTACAACATTTATTAATAGATTAATATAGCTCCAGCTCATCTAGGCTTGTCATATTACCATCTCAAGAAAGAAATAGTATGGATGCAAAGCCTGTGTCTGACTCTCTTATGTAATTCTAAAGGGAGAGATAATCTGGAACAATGTAGAAGGATCAATACACAGTGAAACTTGCACATTGTATACGTGCCTTAACTCCTCTGTGAGTTTTGATCCCACCAGAGAAAGCCTGTACATTCTCAGGATGAAGAGAGGAATTTGGCTACCTGTACACCTTGACTGAGCTGGGATTTGGCTCAGTTGGTAGAGTGCTGCACTGCAGTCTCTGAGGTCCCGAGTTCAATTCCCAGTACCGCAAAAGTGGGAGAAGGACCTGGCAATCCACTCCCAAGGCAATCCCAAAACAGTCAGCCATTGAAAACCCTATGAGGGTCGCTATGAGTCAGATACCAACTCGACGGCACCTAACAACAACAACAACAACACCTTGACTGACTATGGCAAGATTTGCTGACTGTTGCAATGCTCCACCAGGTCCTGCAGCAGATGATCAAAAGGACAAAGAGAGCCATGGGACTCATGATTGTTGCCATCCTGGGAATCATACGAGTCACCACCGTGGCAGCTACTAGTGGAGTCACCTTGCATGAGACCATTCAAATCAGAGACGTTATCAATGACTGGCACAAGGACTCCAAAAAACTATGGTCTAGTCAATATGAAATTGATATGTCATTACAAGCATAGATAGCCAATTTGAGAAGACAGTCATCCTGTTAGCGCATCAAGTTTCAGGAATTCAGCAAAAATGGGACTAAAATGTGATTATAATACCACAAATGTCTGTATAATGCCCATGACATATAACAAAAGTCAACACAATTGGGAAGATGTTAAAAAACACTTAACGGGCATGGGAAATGGCTCTGAGATCATCAAAAGGTTACAAAGTGATATAGAAAGTGTATGTGAAAACCAATTATCAAAGTTCTCTGGCGAAGGAGTATTATATAGCACATCCAATAATGTAAAAAAATGTTACCTGTAGTATGTTTAATCCCCATAATTTTATCTGGTTTGGAATAGTTATCTTTGTTGTCCTTATCCTTATCTTTGTAATTATATGTGTAGTTCATTGTCTATGCACCCGTGCTTATAAGCAAAATGTAAAGAAAGATGCAATTGTACAAATGCTTAGGGATCAATCTAATATGCCATTGAATAAATAAAAAGGGGGAGATGTAGGGATATGACTTGGAGGGGCAGTCCGCCTAGAGGCCTATCTACCAACTTGGAGGGCTAAGACTTCTTTTCAGGGCAAAATGGCCACTGATAATCTTTACCCTACATCTAGGGGCTTTTGGGCTTTGAGCTCACTAAGATGCCTCTGGCACCCAGCTACTTCCCAACACCTGACTGACTACTTCTCAATTACCAGATGACCCCTGATTGGCCAGTTTGAGACCATTCCCTGATTGGTTCCCCTTTCAATGCTTCATTTGCATCCTCCACCTGATAGGGTAAGCCCCATCACTCCATGTTACGTGGCATTCAAAGGTGGGTCCAATAAGGGTATATAAGCATGATGCACAGGGCACTCAGAGCCATTGCACCGACCCTCTAGAGCGAGGCAGATAAGAACTACAATAAAGAGCTATTGAAGAGCACTTAAGCTGTTAGCATCAACCTTTGAGCAAGAAGCAAGGAGCAGCTGTGGACATAATTCTCTGAGCCTCACTTTCTAAAGGTTTCTCAGGGTAAGGGTGAGCTTAACTCTCCTTCCCGGGCAGTGTGGTTCTCTGGCGACACCTGACTCATAAACTGGGACCAGGTCTTCAACCTCCAGGCTCAGCTCATGGCAGGAATCCTACAGTAGGAACCACAACCCACAACCAGCAGGGACACCCCCAACATGTGCTTATGGATAGCACTACCAACAGACCACTTTGAGATTCCTCCTCTTCAGAAGGAATGATATGCCCAGTATGCCATGCATGTGACATTACATGAAAGTACTGGTTATGGAGAGATGGAAAAGAACTCCAAAGTTTATTTGACTCTATATCAGCCCCAGAAAATGTGGTAAATCTCCCTGAGATGTTAACAGCTGCCAGGCATGCCAAAGGGATTAGTACAATATCATTCTCAGGCACCTACAGGGAGTACGGTACTGAGTCCACTAGTTGGCAGTTCACAGGAGGAACAACTCTGGATTCTGGATTCAACTGCCATGTTCTTCTCCCTACAGTGAATTCCAATTCAAATTCACAGGATTAATAATTCGAATCTAAACTTTGGGAATGCAGGATGAATCATGTTTTTTTGGCCATGAACCTTGCCAAAAGGGGCTGCCAGGGACCGCCCCAGGTACCTGTCTTTCCCAAGACCCTGAAGACAGGTAACATGGCTTCTCAGTGCCTCAGCCTGTCACTTTAATCCTTTTGCCATGCTAGCATTTTCCATGTCAAGTGATGGATTGCTGAAATATGCAGATACAAAAATTTCAGAACGTATTCATACCAGCGCTGTGTTCCCGGATACCACTGCCTGCAGGCCGCTTTGACATCCCTCCCCTTCAGATCTGGCAGTTGAAGGAATGATGTGCCTGCTGTGCCCTGCATGGGACATCACTTGGAAGTACCGGTTATGGAGGGAGAGAGAAGGATTCCAAAGGTTACGCCACTCCATATCGGCCCCAGGAAAAGCCACGAATCTCCCTGAGCCAGCAAGAGTTGCCAGGCATGGTACAGGGTTTCCTGCTCTATCCTTCTCTGGCACCTAGGGTGGCTGTGGTGCTGAGCCCACAGGGTGGCGGTTCACAGCAGGAATTACACCGGCTTCTGGATTGGTCTGCCATGTTCTTCTCCCTAGAGTGTGTTATCTGGAAGCTAAGCAAGAATGGGCGCCCTGTAGGTGGCTAAGGTACTGTCAGAAATACAGAGGCCACAATTTCCAGCATCTGGTCCCTTGTCTACCCCCACATGCCTGACACTTGGGGAAAGGGTTACTGGAGGGTATCCTTTTCTCCCAGAGAAGCTGTGCTTTTCACGCATGTGCTTGTTCAATTCATGCCCCATTCCCTAAAGGACAAACTCTCCAGTGACTCTGCACTTTCTGGTTTGCCCTCCCGACACAGGTCCACCACCACCTCTCATTTCCCACTTTACTCCCTTGGCAGGATGAAAAAACAACACTACTATGAAAATCTTGGATTACAATTGTTAGGTCTAAGAATTTGAATTTAGTCCTAAGAATTGGAATCCAAGTTGTTTGGGAATGCATGCTGCATGGCAGTTTTCGGCCATAAACGCGGCCACAAGGGGGGCGCCAGGAAGCGGTACAGGTACCTGCCTTTCCAAAGACTCTGCACCAGAGAAACATGGTTTCTCAGTGCCTCAGCCTGTCACTTTGATCCTGTTGCCATGGCTGGCATTCCAAGCACAGGAGGTCTGCTCCCTCTCTCGAGCGCTCTGCTGAATCTCCCACTCCCTGATGGGGAACACGCTTTCCACCCTTTCGGGCTATGTAGCCTAAATTTTCTCCCTTACTCATAGAGGGCAACAGGAACTAGGAGTCTGGGATGGCATCATGAAAGTGCACCGTACATATCTCTTAGCGTGGCTACTTTGACCTGCCCATAACTCTGGGCGATCATTCAATGGATAGTCAGGGTCCTAATATTTGCACGCAAAGATGTAAAATGCGACGTGATGCAGCGTATTAGAAAACGTCAGCATTTTCCATGTTAGGTGATGGATTACTGAAATACGCAGATACAAAAATTTCAGAACTTATTCATACCAGAAACTGCGTTCCCAGATACTGTTGCCTGAAGGCCGCTTTGACATCCCTCCCCTTCAGATCTGGCAGTTGAAGGAATGATGTGCCTTCTGTGCCCAGCATGGGACATCACCTTGGAAGTACTGGTTATGGAAGCAGGGAGAAGGACTCCAAAGTTACTCCATTCCAAATTGGCCCTGGGAAATGCTATGAATCTCCTTGAGCTGGCAAGAGTTGCCAGGCACGGCACAGGGTTTCCTACCCTATCCTTCTCTGGCACCTACGGTGGCTAGGGCACTGAGCCCACAGGATGGCAGTTCACAGCAGGAACAACACTGGCTTCTGGATTGGTCTGCCATGTTCTTCTCCCTAGAGTGTGTTATCTGGAACCTCAGAAGGAACGGGTGCCCGATCAGTGGCTACGGTACGCTCAGAAATACAGAGGCCATGATTTCCAGCCTCCATGCCCCTTGAATCCCCCCACAACACAGTGCCTGACAAGTGGGGCAAGTGTTACAGGAGGGCATTCTTCTCTCCCACACATGCTTGTTCAATTCACACCCCACTCCCTGAAGGACAAACACCCCAGTAACTCTGTACTTTCTGGTTTGCCATCCCCACAATGGTCCACATCCACCTCTCATTTCCTACTTTACTCCCTTGGCAGGGTACAAAAAAGCACTCCTATGAAAGTCTTGGATTTGAACGGTTAGGTCTAAGAATTTGAATTTGATCTTCCTAGGACTGTTTTCTTTACCCCTGCCCATGGCTTAAAGTCATACATAAGATTTGGATGAGGACAAGTTTCAGGTGGCCAAATGATAAGCTGGAGCTTCACAGGAAATTCTTCCTCAGAGACTCATCATGTTTGAAGAGCACAATGCTAGTGGCAGGAAATGAATGCATTCCCATTTGACTAATCCCACCTTTCTGTCAGCCTGTGATATGGGGGTGATCTAAGTTGCTTGATAATGAAAATCATGCCACCTGTATTTCAGAATGTGTCACAGTCACCCATGGTAGTTCCTCATCAGCTTCCAGGCAAAACACTGTAGGGAGAATAACATGACAGAGCATTTAGGCAATCCATACTATTCTTTCTATAAACTGCTATTGTGCTATTAGGACAATAACAACACTACGTGGAAGGCTCTAGTACCAACCCCTGTGTCATGCCTGGTATAATTATGTGTCATCCCATGAGATTAAGATGGTTTTCTATGGCTGATTCTGCCTGAGTAAGCTTTGGACTTCTTCTCTCATCGAGGGACAGAGTACTTACATGTGGTCTCACATGCAAGGACACTCCAGGCTTGCCACTCTTTCAACTCACAGATTGAGGGGATGGATGTTAAAGGGGATTGGCCAAAACAGTATCCATTAACACAGCTTTGAATATCACCACGTTCTGAACTTTTTGTTTTTGTACTCTTGAATAACCAATGACTTCGCATGGAAAATATTGACAATTTCTAATTAAGTGTCCTAGCATTGCAATGAACATTATCACGTGCAAATATTATGAAGGGGGCACACATTTTGCTGGGGAAATCACGTCACATCAACAGGACTTGAGTGACAGGCTGACTTATACTGTCACAATGTTACATCTTCCAACATAGTCTTGAGAGAAGCCAGTACCTAGGACATTTCCTGGTGCCCCCTTGTGGCAGGATTTACTGCAGAAAAACCAAACGCAGCCTGGAATTCCAAACAATTTGGATTCGAATTGTTAGGTCTAAGAACCCGAATTTGAATCCAAGATTTTCCTAGATTGTTTCCTTTGACCCTGCCCATGTGTTAAAGTTGTAAATAAGATTGGATGTGGACAGGTGTCAGGAAGCCAAATGCTAAGCTGCAGTGCCACGAGAAGGTTTTCCTTCATGGACTGGTGAGGGAATTGAATGACCAGATGCTCAAAAAGCACAATGTCAGTGGCAGAAAATGAATATATTCCCCTATGACGAAGCCTACCTTTCAGTTAGCCTGTGATATGGGGGGATCCAAGTTGTTCTGATACTGCAAATCATGTCACCTGTATTCAGAATGTATCACAGTCACCCATGGTGGGTTGTCCCTCCTGAGATTTCAGGTAAAACACTTTAGGGAGAAGGAAATGGCAGAGCACTTCAGAAATCAATACTATTATTTCTCTAAACTGCTATCCTGGGGTCAGGACAATAGCCACACTAGGTACAAGGGAAGGGTCTAGTACCAAACACTGTGTCATGCCTGATAAAATTGTCTGTGGTCCCATGAGATTGAGATGGTTTTCTATGGCTGATTCCACCTGGAGGAAGCTTTGCAATCCTTCTTTCAATGAGGGACAGAGTACCTACACATGGTCTCACATGCAAAGACACACCAGACTTGTCATTCCTTCAATTCACTGTTCTGAGGGAATGGATGTCATAGGGGACAGGCAAGAATAGTATTCATTAACACACCTTTTAATATTAACATGTTCTGAACATTTTGCTTTTGTATTTTTCAATACTCAGTGACTTCTCGTGGAAAATATTGACAATTTCTGGCAAAACATTCCATTGAAACTAATTACAGGCAAATAGTATGAAGGGAGCACACATTGTGCTAGAGAAATCATGTCACATCAACAGGACTTGAATAACAGGCTGAGGAGTCACCATGTTACATCTTTCAACATAGTCTTGAGAAAGGCAAGTAGCTGGGGCATGCCCTGGTGCCCCCTTGTGGCAAGAATTAATACAGAAATCCAAATGCAGCCTGGAATTCCAAACAATTGGGATTCGAATTATTAGGTCTAAGAATCCGAATTTGAATTTTTAGACCTAACAATTCAAATCCAAGATTTTCCTAGGATTGTTTCCTTTGACTCTGCCCAGGTGTTAAGGTCATAAATAAGACTAGATGTGGACAAGTGTCAAGAGGCCAAATGCTAAGCTGCAGCGTCACAGGAAGCTTTTCCTTCAGTGACTAGTGAGGGAATTGAACCACTAAATGCTTGAAAAGCACAATGCCAGTGGCACAAAAGGAATTCACTCCCACATGACTAACCCCACCTTTCAGTCAATCTGTGATATGGGAGCATCCAAGGTTCTCTGATACTGAAAATCTTGCCACCTGTATTTCAGAATGTATCACAGTCACCCATGGTAGTTCATCCCTCCTGAACTTCCAGATAAAACACTCTAGTGAGAAGAATATGGCAGATCACTTCAGAAATCAATACTATTCTTTCTCTCAACTGTTATAGTCAGGTCAGGACAATAGCAACACTAGGTATAAGAGAAGGTTCTAATACCAAACTGTGTGTCATGCCTGGTATAATTATCTGGGGTCCCATGAGATTGAGAGGTTTTCTATGGCTGCTTTAGCCTGGAGTAAACTTTAGACTCCTTCTCTCAACAAAGGACAGAATACTTACAGGGGGTCTCATGTGCAAGGCCTCACCAGACTTGTCATTCCTTCAACTCACAGATCAGAGGAAATGGATATCAAAGGGGACTGGCCTAAACAGTGTCTATTAACACAGCTTCTAATATCACTACATTCTGAACTTTTGGTGTTGGTATTTTTCAATAATCAATGACTTCTCATGGAAAATATTGACAATTTCTAATAAGTGTCATAGCATCCCTATGAACATCATCATGTGCTTATATTATGAAGGGATCACACATTCTGAGGGAGAAATCACATCATGTCAACAGGACTTGAGGGACAGGCTGAGGTATACTGTCACCATGTTACATCTTCCAACATAGTCTTAAGAGTGGCAAGTATCTGGGGCATACCCTGGCACCCCAATTGTCACCAGATTTACTGCAGAAAAATCAAATGCAGCCTGGAACTCCAAACAATTTGGATTTGAATTATTAGATATATGCCGCACATGACAGGCTGACTGAAAGGAGTGGTTAGTCATATTGGACTGGATTCATTTTCTCCCACTGAAATTGTGCTTTTCTTGCATGTGGTGGTTCAATTCCTGCAGTCCCTGAAGCAAAAACTTCCCTTGACTCTGAGCCTTAGCATTGGTCTCCCAACACTTGTCTACATCCAACTCTTATTTACGGAGTTTAACACCTGGGTAGGGTCAAAGAAAACAAACCTAGGAAAATCTTGGATTTGAATTGTTAGGTCTAAGAATTTGAATTCAAATTCAAATTATTTGGAATTCCAGGCAGCATTCTGTTTTTCTGCAGTAAACCCTGCCACGAGGGGGTGCAAGATAGTGCACCAGGTACTTGCCTTTCTCAAGACTATGTTGGAAGATGTGACATGGTGACTCAACACCTCAGCCCGTTACTAAAGTTCTGTTGATGTGACATGATTTCTCCAGCACAATATTTGCTCCCTTCATAATATTTGCTTGTGATGGTGTTCCTTGCAACGTTATGACACTTGTTAGAAATTATCAATATTTTCTATGAGGAGTCGCTGATTATTGCAAAATACAAAGAAAGTTCAGAATGTGGTGATATTAGAAGCTGTGTTAATGGATACTGTTCTGGCCAGTCTCCTTTGACATCCATTCCCACAGATCAGCGAGTTGAAGGGTTGACTAATCTGGTGTGTCCTTGCATGTGAGACCCTGTGTAAGTACTCTGTCCCTCATTAAGAGGAGTCCAAAGCTTACTCCAGTCAGTCAGACACAGAAAACCATCTCAATCTCATTGAACCACAGACAATTATACCAGGCAAGGCACAGGGTTTGGCATAATACTTTTCTTTTGTACCTAGTGTTGCTATTTTTCTGACTGCATGATAGCAGTTTAGAGAAAGAATAATATTGATTTCTGAAGTGATCTGCCATGTTCTTCTCCCTAGAGTGTTTTATCTGGAATCTCATCAGGGACAAACCACCATGGGTGACTGGGATACATTCTGAAATATAGGTGGCATGATTTTCAGTATCAGAGCAACTTGGATCCCCGCATATCACAGGTGGACTGAAAGGTGGGGTTAGTCATATGGGAATGCATTCATTTTCTGCCTCTCACATTGTGCTTTTTGAGCATATGGTCATTCAATTCCTTTACTAGTCCCTGAAGGAAAAATTTCCCATGATGCTGCAGCTTAGCATTTGGCCTCCTGACACTTTTCTACATCCAACTCTTATTTACAACTTTAACACTTAGGCAGGGTCAAAGATAACAATCCTAAGAAAATCTTGGATTTGAATTGCTAGGACTAAGAATTCAAAGTTGGATTCTTAGGTTGCACATGACAGGCTGACTGAAAGGTGGAGTTAGTGATATTGGGATGCGTTCATTTTCTCTCACTGAAATTGAGCTTTTTGAGCATCTGATGGTTTAATTCCATGATCAGTCTCTGAGGAAAATCTTCCCATGACATTGCAGCTTAGCATTTGCCCTCCTGACACTTCTCCATGTGCAACTCTTATTCACAACTTTAAGACCTGGGCACAGTCAAAGAAAATAATCTTAGGAAAATCTTGGAGAATTCTCAAGAATTCAAATTCTTAGACCTAATAGTTCAAATCCAAATTGTTCAGAATTGCAGGCTGCATTTGGATTTTCTGCAGTGAATCCTGCCATGAGGGGGCTGCAAGGAATGCCCAGCTACTTGCCTCTCTCAAGACTATGATGGAATATATAACATGGCAACAGTATACCTCAGCCTGTTCCTCAAGTTCTGTTGATGTGACGTGATTTCTCCTTCAGAATCTGCTGCTCCCTTCATAGTGTTTACATGTGATGATGATGCCCTGAATGTTATCACACTTATTAGAAATTGTCAATATTTTCCATGAGAAGTCATTGATTATTGAAAACTACAAACAAAAAACTTCAGAATGTGGTGATATTAGAAGCTGTGTTAATGGATACTGTTCTGGCCAGTCCCCTTTGACAACCATTTCTCAGATCCGTGAGTTGAAGGAATGACAAGTCTGCTGTGTCCTCATTATTGTACTTTTTTCTAATTAAACTCTCAGAAATCATTCCAAGTGAAAATATTTAGAAATATTATGATACATATTCATCATATTCTAACAGTTGCTTTCTATTGTGTTAGTTTCAATTCCCCTCACAGTGTATAATTATACAATTATAATAACTTTCTTTTTCATTTTTGTAATTACATGTGACATAACCCATCTTTCACACATGCATGCACACGCACATCCAAGATTCTCATAGCTTTGGTTTTTCTCACACTGCCCAGGTGGCAAAGACACAGATAAGAGTTGGAAGTGGATCTATGTTGAGAGGGAAAGATTATAATCTTCAGAGTCATGGTAAGTTCTTGCTTCAGGGATTGGAGAGGGAAATTAAAAGCAACATGCTCAGAAATCACAATTTCAGTGGGAGAAAATGAAGACATTTCTGTATGACTTGCCCTCTCATGTCTGTCAGCTTGTGCTTTGGAGGCTTCCAAATTGCTAGGATGCTGAAAGCTATGCCACCTGTATTTCAGAAACCAGAAGAGCCACTCATGGTGTAGTTTCCAGCTGAGCTTCCAGACTAACACAGACTTGGGGGAAGGATGTGGAAGCCTACTCTTGAAACAATTGTTCTTGTTGTGAGGTGCTGTTGAGTTGGGTCTGAATCATAGCAATGCTATATACAGCACAAGGAAACACTACCTAACACTGTGTGATGCCTGGCACTCTTATCAGTGCTTCTCTGCTATTCATAGGGTTTTCAATGGCTGATTGTTTCTGGAGTAGTCTTTTGAGTCCTTTTCCCAAGCCTATAGCACCCAATATTCCCAGGTGGTCTCCCATCCAAGTACAAATCAGACCTGATCTTGCTTAAGAGATCTCAGGAGATTGGACAACAGGATGTTATGGCTGTAGCTGTATCCATTAACAGATCCTATAAGTGAATGTGTCCTGAATCTTTTATTTTTATATATTTTAATTAATCACATTCTGATTGAAAAGTGGTTACCTTTTCTAATTTGTGGATAATATCGCAATGAACATCTTTGTGTGAAAACAGCATTATTGTACTTTTTCCTTAAACTCCAAGAACTAGATCCAAGTCAAAATATTTAGACATATTATATGTGTATCATATACTAACAATTTCTGTCTATTATTAGTTTAAGTTCCCCTCATAGTGCATAATTATACAAATATTATAATGATAACTTTTATAATTTCCTTTTTGTTTTTTATAATTTAATACAGAGGACACTGCTCATATATTTCACACACACACACACACACACACACACACACACACACACACCCTCCTTATAACATGCCACAAGATTAGCAGATCAGCTCGCAATGTGCTGCCATGATACTTTGCCTCACCAGAGCCCATGAGCAATGGATCTAAGTGAACGTGATCTGAAACTGTAACCCCAAATAAATAATTTGTCACTTGAAGTTGTATTACTCAGGTATTTGCAAGTACAATGAGAACCTGACTAACAAAATTATTGAAGAGATCAAATTCTTCTTCAAGTACCTGTTACATTTTCCTGTAACACTTCCTGCCATTGATTAGAGCTGAAAATTGTGATGCAGCCTGGAATCCTGAATGAATTGGATTCAAATTATTGCTCAAAGTATTTGAATGTATGTTGTTATTATGATTAGGTGCTGTCAAGTTGGGCCTGATTCATAGAGACCTATGTACAACAGAACAAAACACTCCCTAACACTGTGTCATTTCCAGCACTATCGTTAGTGCTTCTCTGCTATTCACAGGGTTTTCAATGGTGGATTGTTTTGAGAGTTGGTTGCCTGGTCCTTCTCTCTATCCTGCAGCACCTGGTATTCCCAGGTCATCTTCCATCCAAGAACTAACCAGGCTGAACCTGCTTAGCTTCTGAGAGGAAGCAGGATCAGAGGCTAGGGTGCTATGACTACAGGCATTTGAATGTATAGACCTTCTAATCTGAATCCATGATTTTCAGAGGTGTGTTTTCTTTCACTTTGCAAAGGTGGTACAGTCAAAGTTGAGACTTGGAAGTGGACTTTTACTTTAAGGGGCAATTATAACATGCAGAGACATAAGGATATTTCTTCCATGAGGGACTGAAGAGAGATACGAAAAACAACTTGCCTGGGAAAGCTACTTTCAGTGGCAGAAAATCAAACCATATCATTAAGGTTTTCTGCATGGAGGGGATACTCATTGATAATTTGTTATTTTCCCCTATGGAACACTGGAACAATGCATCCTACTATCTCAAATCTCATTCGCAACTTTTGAGCAGTTTTTTCAAGCTGAGTATCAGATGAGTATGGAAAGCCTGCCTGTACTGGATCTGAATTATTTGAGCAAAGTTATGAATTCTTCCCATTAGATTGAAGGAGCTAAGTTTTTCGATTTAAACGTTGCTCTTGAAGCAAACACATAGAAAGAAAGTTTGAAAGTGGGCATGGGAGGAAAGCTGAATACATTGCCTGAAGAGATGGAGGGTATTTTACTGTTCAGAGACTAAGAGAAAATAGCACATCCTACAAAGGCAGCATACATTCTGTGGGATAAAATTAAGCCTTATTACCAGGACTTGAGTAACAGAGTGAGTTATGAGAAACCATATTCCCTCTCTGAACATAGCCTTCCCCTGTGCTCCATTCTAGTAGTTGTCTAATACTGAAAAATGGTATGCAGCCTGGAATCCCAAACTAACTTGATTCAAATTGTTAGGACTAAGAATTCACCTTTGAATTCTTAGACGTAAAAATTCCCAATTAAGGTATTCTTAGGTTTGTTCCCTTTCAACTTGCCAAGGTGACATAGTCATAGATGGCATTTTAAAGTGGACCTGTATCAAGAGTGAAAATTGTTATTGTTAGGTGCTGTTAAGTCATGTCTGACTCATAGCAACCCTCATGGAGTTTTCAATGGCTATTTTGGGGTTACCTCAGGAGTGGATTGCCACATCCTTCTCTTATTTTTTTCCGGGCTGGGAATCAAACTCAGGACCTCAGAGACTGCAGAGTGGCACTCTACCAACTGAGCTAAATCCCTGCCCCTGAATGAACATTATAACCTGCAAAATCAGGGAAGATCTTTCTTCAGGGACTGGAGAGAGAAATTAAAAGCAACATGCTCAGAAAGCACAACTTCAGTGGGAGAAAATGAAGACTTTTCTATATGAATGCCTCCATGTATCTGTCAATTTGTGCTGTGGTGGTTTCCAATTTGCTATGATGCTGAAAGCTGTGCCACCTATATTTCAGAAACCAGCAGAGCCATCCATGGTGTACTTTCCAGCTGAGCTTCCAGACTAAGATAGACTAGGAAGCAGGACTTGGAAGTTCACTCCCAAAATAATTCTTGTTCTTTCTGTGAGGTGCTGTCAAGCTGGGTCCAAATCATAGCAACCGTATGTACAGCAGAATGGAATGCTGTCACCATGCCATGCCCTGCACTACTGTCATTGTTTTGTGCTATTCATAGGGTTTTCAATGGCTGGTTTGTTTCCGTAGTACGCTGCCAGGTCCTTCTCCCAAGCTTACAGCATCTGGTTTTCCCAGGTGGTCTTCCATCTAAGTACAAACCAGACCTGACTTTGCTTAACTTCTAAGATGTGAGAAGATTGGATAACAGGGTTGTATGGCTGTAGCTGTATCCATTAACATGTTGTTGTTGTTGTTAGGTGCTGTCGAGTTGGTATCCGACTCATAGCAACCCTCTGTACAACAGGGGAAACACTATTGACAGTGCTTCTCTGCTGTTCACAGGGTTTTCAATGGCAGATTGATTTTTTGGGAGGGGGTTGCCAGGTCCTTCTCCCAAGCCTACACCTTCTGGTGTTCCCAGGTGGTCTCCCATCCAAGTACTAACCAGGCCTGACCCTGCTTAGCTTCCAAGATCTGACGGGATCGGATGCCCCAGGGCTACAGCTGCAGGCTTACCCATTAACATAGTTCCTACAAATAAATGGGTCCTGAACTTTTTAATTTTTATATATTTTAATTAATCATTCACATTCCGACTGAAAAATTGTTACTTTTTCTAATTAATGCA
Source organism: Pedetes capensis (assembly GCA_007922755.1). Classification (NCBI taxonomy): domain Eukaryota; kingdom Metazoa; phylum Chordata; class Mammalia; order Rodentia; family Pedetidae; genus Pedetes; species Pedetes capensis. Next base: position 90,957 of record VMDO01004111.1, read on the forward strand.
TAACATTGCAATGAATATCTTTTTGTGAAAATAGCATTATTGTTGTGCTTTTTCCTTAAATAAGTTCCCAGAAGTAGATCCACATCAAAATATTTAGACATATTATGACATATGGGTATCCTATTCTGAAAATTATTTTCTTTATATTAGTTTCAGTTCCCCTCAGAGTGTATAATTATACAAATTTTATAATAATATTATCTTTTTTTCAAATTGGTTATTCAGTTCGTGGTACATTACCTATATCTTGCATGCACGTGTACATGCGCGCACACACACACACACACACACACACACACACCACTTCTAAGTTGCCATAAGATTAGCAGATCTGCCCCCCAAAGGCCTTCTGCCATGACACCCTGTCTCCCCACACCCCAGGAGCAATGGATCCAAATGATCATGGTCTGAAGCCTCTGAAATTATAAATGAAAATAAATAATTGCTCCCTCAGAGTTGCGTTACTCAGGTATTTCTCACAAAAACAAGAATCTGAGTAACATAATTATTTATGAGATCAAATATTTTTCCAAGTGCCTGGTGCATTTCCTGCAACACATTCTGCAGCTGAGTAGGGCTGAAGTATGGGATGCAGCCTGGAATCCTGATAGAATTGGATTTGAATTATATGCCTATGTATTTGACTATAGAGACCTTACAATTGAATCCAAGATTTTCAGAGGTGTGTTTTCTTTCACTTTGCAAAGATGGCACAAAGATGAGCCTTAGAACTGGACTTTTTCCCTGAGGGGAAATTATAACATGCAGAGACAGAGGGAATTTTCTTTCTGAGGGACTGGAGAAATACATGAACAGCAACCTGTCTAGGAAGCCCAATATCAATGGGAGAAAATTAAACAATATCAATAAGTTTTGGGTTCTTGGGGTTGGCTGATTTTGAATTTGTCATCTGCCTCCTGGAATACCACAAGGATGTACCACAGTATCCCTAATCTTATCTGTACCCTTGAGCAGTTTTTGCAGGGTGAAAATCAGATGGACATGTGAAACATGCTTGTATGGGAAGTGAATTTTTCAAAAATGAATTTGAACTTGAATCCTTACACCTAACAATTCAAATCCAATTATTTTGGGGTTCCAGGCTGCATTCTATTTCTCAGAATTAAACAATTGCTGGAAGGGGGCACAGATGAATGCACCAGGTACTTGCCTTTCTGAAGGCTATGGTCAGAAAGGGACGATGGCTTACCAATAACTAAGCCCATTACTCAAGTCTTATCATCATGGCTCAATTTCTCCCACAAAAATGTGTGTCCCACTTGTAGGATGCTATATTTTTCTCTCTCTAGTCTCTGAATTGTAAACTACCCTCTGTATCTTCAGCCAATGTATTCAGCTTTCCTCCCATGTCTGCTCCAAACTTTATTTCTATGTGTATACTTCTCCAGCCATGTTTATGTTGAAAAACATCAACAAAAACAACATTCATATGATTCAATCTAATTAGAACAATTCTAAATTTTTCTTGAGTAATTCAGATCCAATACAGGCAGATTTCACATACCCATCTGGTTTTCACCCTGTAAAAACTGCTCAGAAGTTGTTGATGAGATTTGAGACAGCAGGGTAGATTGTTTGGGTGTTTCACAGATGACAAACTCCAAATCAGTACCCTTATCCATATGCACACAAAAAATGCTTATTGTTACGGTTTTATTTTCTACCCCTGAAAATGTGCTTCCCAGGTAGGTTGCTGTACATGTCTCTCTCCAGTCCTTCAATGAGAAATTTCTCTGTGTCTCTGCATGTTATAATTTGCCCTCAAGGCCAAAGTTCACTTCCAAGTATCATCTATAACTGCACTACCTTTGCAAAGTAAAGAAATCACACCTCTGAAAATCTTGGCTTCAAATGATAAGGTCTATACATTCAAATACTTAGACCAATAATTTGAATTCAATTCATTCAGGATTCCAGGCTGCATCCTATTTTTCAATCCTACTCAACTGCAGGGAATGTTGCAAGAAATGCACCAGATACTTCAATAATTATGTTTGTAACAAATTGCTGTGACAAATACCTGAGTAATACAACTTACAGCTGATCACTTAAATGTGTTGCTTATGGGCTGTGGTGAGAGAGAGAGTATCATGGCAGAAGGGCATTAGGGGCAGATCTGCTAATCTTATGTCAGCTAGAAGCTGTGTGTGTGTGTGTGTGTGTGTGTGTGTGTGTGTGTGTGTGTGAAAAATATAGGTAATGTTGTACATACTAAATTACAAGATGTAAAAGAAAAGATAACAGTTATAAATTTGAGTGCGTATTCATTATTAGGGGAACTGAAACTAATATAATAGAAAACAATTGTCAGAATATGATACACATATATCATAATATGTCTAAATATTCTGACTTGGATCTACTTCTGGGAGTTTAAGGAAAAAATATAACAATAATGCTATTTCCACAAAAGATGTTCATTGAAATGTTATGCATATAATTTATAAAAGTAACTCATTTTCAATTGGAATTTGAAAGATTAAATAAAATATATGAAAATAAAAAGATCATTTATAGAATCTATATTAACAGATCCAGCTACAGCCATACCACCCTGGCATCCAATCTCTTCAGATCTCAGGTCTGGTTTGTGCTTGGATGGGAGACCACCTGGGAATACTGGGTGCTATAAGCTTGGGAGAAGAAACTGGTAGCCCACTCCTTAAACCATCAACCATAGAAAATCTTATGAATAGCAGAGAAGCACTGACAATTGCACTGGGCAAGGCACACTGTGGGGTAGTGCTTCACTCTATTGTATAGGGTTATAATGAATTGGACCCTACTCAACGGCCCCTAAGAATAACAAAACAATTGTTTTGCCAATGGGATGTCAGGTCCTTCTCCCTAGTCTATCCCAGTTTGGAAGCTCAGCTGAAACCTGTCCACCATGGTTGGCCCTGCTGGTATCTGAAATACCAGGCGCATAGCTTTCTGCATCACAGTAACATGCAATCCCCCACAGCATGATAAGCTGACAGACATATGGAGGCAAGTCATATAGAAATGTCTTCATTTCTCCCACTGAAATTGTGCTTACTGAACATGTTGCTGTTGATTTCTCTCTCAAGACCCTAAAGAACGGACTTTCTGTGACTCTGAAGATTACAATTTTTCCTCTCAAAACAGATCCACCTCTAACTTTCATCTCTGACTTTGCTACTCAGGCAAAGTGGGGGAAAAAAAAGAAATCTACCAAAATCCTGGATTTGAATTGTTAGGTCAAAGAATTCAAATTCTTAGATGTCACAGTTGAATCCAATTTGTTTGGGATTCCAGGCTGCATTCCATTTTTCAGCATCAAACAGCTGCCAGAAGGTGGCGCAGGAGAATGCACCAGGTACTTGGCTTTCTAAGGCTATCTTCACAGAGGGAACACGGTTCCCATTTCATGGTTTGATTTTCTCCCACAGAATGTGTGCTCCTTTTGTAGGATGCTCTATTTTCCCTCTCTAGTCTCTGAGCCAAGAGATAACCTCCATCTGTTCAGGCTATGTGTTCAACTTTCCTCTCATATCGCTCCCAAACATTTTCCCTATGTGTATACTTCTCAAACAATGTATAATTTGACAAACTTAAAAAAAAATCGTATTGAGGTCATTGAATGTAATGAGAAGAATGCTAAGTTTTGCTCAAAAAATTCAGCTCCATTACATGCTAGTTTCACATGCTCATCTGAATTTCAGCCTGCAAAAACTGCTAAAAGTTGTGGATGAGATTCAAGAAACCAAGGTTCATCCTTAAGGTGTTCTTTAGGGGCAGATGACAAATTCCAAATCATCCCCACTACACAAAAAAGCCTTATTGACATGGTTTCATTTTCTCCCACTGACACTGGGCTTCCCAGTCGGGTTGCTGCTCATGTATCTCTCGAGTCCCTCAAAAAGAAACTTCTTTCAGTCTCTGCATGCAGTAATTTCCCTTCAAGATAATAGTCCCCTTCCAATTCTCATCTATATTTGTGCCATATTTGCAAGGTGAAAGAAAACATATCTCTGAAAATCTTGGGTTCAAATTGTTAGGTCTATATTTCCAAATACTTAGACCAATAATAGAATCCCCTTTGTTCTCGATAACAGGCTGTAACCCATTTAAGCCCTAAACAACTGCAGGAAGTATTGCAGGGATATGTACCAGGTACTTGGAAAAATACTTGATCTCATCAATAATTATATTAGTCATTTTCTACTTGCTGTGATAAATACCTGAGAAATACCTCTCAAAGTGAAGAATTGTTTATTTTTTTTGCTGTTTCAGAGGTTTCAGTCCATAATCACTTGGTTCCATTGCTTGTGGGCTGTGGTGAGGCAGAGTATCATGACAAAAGGGCTTCAGGAGCAGGTCTGCTTATATCATGGCAGCTAAGAAGCAGTGTGTGGGTGTGCACATGCGCACGCACACATGTGCACACGTGTGTGTGATATATGTAATGTCCCACATACTAATTTACAAAACTGAAATACAAAAGATAAAACGATTATAAAATTTTTATACTTACATACTATGAGTGGAACTGAAACAAATATAATAGAAAGCAATTGTCAGAATATGATACACATGTATCCTATGTCTAAATATTTTGACTTGGACCTACTTCTGGGAGTTTATGTAAGGAAAATATACAACAATATCACTATTTTCACACAAAGATGTTCATTTTAAGGTTGTACATATAATTCAAAAGAGTAACTACTTTTCAATCAGAATGTAAATGATTAGTTAAAATATGCAAAAATAAAAAGATCAGGAAACATTCATTTATAGAAGATATAATAATGGATACAGTACAGCCATACCTCCCTAGCATCTGATGTCATCAGCTCTTGGAAGTTAAGCATGGTCAGGTCCTGGGTAGTACTTGAATGGGAGACTATTTGGGAATACTGGGTGCTGAAGACTTGGGAGAAGGACCCAAAGACCCACTCCAGAAACAATCAGCCATCAAAATCCTATGAGCAGCAGAGAAGTACTGACAATAGTGCCAGGCATGGCACAGTATAGGGCAGTGCTTCATTCTGTTGTACATGGGGTCACTATGAGTCAGACCCGACTGAAGGACTCCTAACAACAGCAACAACAATTGCTTTGAGAATGAGGTATTGGGTCCTTCTCACTAGTCTGTCTTAGTTTGGAAGCTCAGCTGAAATCTTTCCATTGGGTGGCCCTGCTGGTATCTGAAATACTGGTGGCATAGCTTTTAGCATTTCAGCAACATGCAAGCCCCCACAGCACCACAAGCTGACAGACATGTGGGAGTTAGCAAAGTAGCAGGATACAAAACAAACATTAAAAATCAGTAGCATTCCTATATACCAATAACCAACAGGAAAAAAAGAAAATCAAAATAACAATCCCACTCACAATAGCCCACAAAAAGTTAAATATTTAGGAATTAATCTAACCAGAGATATTAAAGACCTCAACGATTCAAACTTCAAAACACTAAAACACTAAAGAAAGAAATTGAAGAAACTAGAAGATGGAGAGATCTCCCTTGCTCATGGATCATAAGAACTAATACTGTGAAAATGGATATACTTCCCAAAGTAATCTACAGATTTAATACAATCACCATCAAAATCCCAACAATATACTTCACAGAAATAGAAAAACAATCCTAAAATTCATATGGAAGCATAAAAGATCTCATACAGCCAAAACAATCCCAACAAGCAAAAGTAGTGCAAAAAGGCATCAAATACCTGGCCATAGTAACAAGAACTGCTTTGCACTGGCACAATAACAGGCATAAAAATCAATGAAACAGAAGAGGAGACCCAGATACATACCCAAGCAGCTACAGCTATCTGATCTTCAACAAGGGTGCCAAAGACACACAGGTGTAAGATAATCTCTTCAACAAATGGTGCTGGGAAAACTGGATATCCATATGCAGAAGAATGAAAATAGACCTGTATCTCTTATCCTGTATGAAAATCAATTCTAAATGGAAAATCAATTCAATAGCCCAAGAAATAACACCAAGAATTAATTGAAAAATGGAATTATTACATCAAATTATAAAGCTTTTGCACAACAAAGGATACAATTAATAGAGTAAAAGAAGAGCCAAAAAATGGGGGAATATCTTTGCTTCCTATACATCGGACATGATTAATATCTACGATATATAAAGAACTCAAGAAATTAAGTACCAGAGTAGCAAATAATCCAGTAAATAAGTGGGTAATGGAACTAACCAGACTGTTCCAAAAGGAGAAATATAAGTGGCCAATAAACATATGAAAAATGTTCAATATCATTAGCCATCAGGGAAATGGAAATCAAAACTACACTGAGATTCCATCCCACCCCATTCACAATGGCTAGCGTCAACAAAACAAAGTGCAAACGCTGGCGACGATGTGATGGAAAAGAAACCCTATTACACTGCTGATGGGAATGTAAATTAGTAGAGCCATAATGAAAATCAATATGGATTTTCCATAAAAACTAAAACCAGGACTACTATATGATCCAGCTATACTACTCCTTGGCACATACCCAAAGAAAGACAAGTCATCACACCACAGGGACACCTGCACTTCCACATTTATTGTAGCGCTCTTCACAATTGCAAGATATGAGCTCAGCCCATCAACAGATGACTGGATTAAAAAATGTGGTATATATACACAATGGAATATTATTCAGCAGAAAAGAGTAATGAAACTATGTCATTTACGGCAAAATGGGTGGAAATGAAGATCATCATTTTAAGCAAAATAAACCAGACCCAAAGAGAGACATACCACATCCTTACTTATATGAGGGAACTAGAGCTACCTTAAAGAACAAAATACATGTATACAACTGAATATATCCAAAATTAGAAAATATAAGAGAAACCCATCATGAGGGAGGAAAGAACTAGTGGGAGCAGAAGAAGATGGGAAAATAGGGAGAAGGAGGATGAGCAATATATGAGGGTGGGGGGAGAGAACTAGTACAAAATGCAAGTTGTAATTCTATGAAAATCCCATAACGAATACCATTATATTGTATGCAATTTTTAAAAAATCATATTATGCCATATAAACATGTATAATTATCTCTACATATTAATCAAGTACTTTTTGTAAAAAGTTTGAGGAGATGGAAGCATCAATATTCCTTATTTGTTAATCACACAATATATATGAAATGAATTATCACTTGCACCACAATAATATGTACAATCAAAATACATAATAAAAAAAGATTCTTTAATTCTGCAATTCTATGAAAATCTCAAAATGAATCTCACTATATTGAATGCAATTTAAAAACATATTATATCTCATAAATATGTATAGTTATTTCTACATATTAATCAATAAAATGTTTATAAAATGTTTAAAGAGATAGTTAAAAGGGCAGAATAAAATAAAATAAATAAAATAAAGGACAGAATAAAATAAATGGAAAGCTTACAGATGAAATGGAAAGTCTCCGAACTAAGCAAGCAGTCTGAAAATTCACAGCTTGGAGATGAGGTTCAACAGTTTCAGCTCAAATTTTAAATCCTTCCCACTGATTTGGGAGGAAGAGGCAAGAGGATCACAGGGTTTGAAGCCAGAAGTAGCCTGCATAACTTAGGGAGAACGTGTCTCAAGATAAAAAATAAAGAAGGGGCTAGGAATGCAACTCGGGCTGGGATTTGGCTCAGTTGATAGAGTGCTGTGCTGCAGTCTCTGAGGTCCCGAGTTCGATTCCCATCACCGCAAAAATGGGAGAAGGGCCTGGAAATCCACTCCCAAGGCAATCCCGAAACAGTCAGCCATTGAAAACCCTATGAGGGTCGCTATGAGTTGGATACCGACTCGACAGCACCTAACAACAACAACAACAGGAGTGCAGCTCAGTAGTAGAGTGCTTGCAACGGATATATGAGGCCCTGAGGTCAGCCGCCTAGAACAGCAAAAAATAAAATAAAATTTCAAATCCTGACTATATGTTGTCCAGAACATAGAATGAAATTTGGCAGAAGATCAGTTAAGGAGGTCGTTTACCTCTTCAACTGAGAAGCATAGGAATACATTGCCAGTATAAATTGGAATCACAACTGCTACAGGAAGATGGCTAAAGAGTTAGAAAAGGAATAACAGCAAGCAATTTCCTTTTTATCAAAGCTGGATTAATTATCTCCCATTAGGGAAAAAAACACTCAAGAAAGTGTTAAACAGATTTCTTAACTAAGAGGAAGTTCAAGGAGCTAAGAAAAAAAATGGTCTCAATCTATTAAATGCCTCCCAAATATCCACATACCAATCTCTAGATCCTGTGCATTTATTTTATACATGGCAAGAGAGACGTTACATAATTAAGGTTATGGATCTTGAGGTGCAGAGATTATCCACATGGCCCAACCTAATTAACCTGTAACTGGTATCTTCAGGTAAAAAAAGGCCCTAAACTGGCATCATGAAATTCTGTGACATAATCTGTATGGTGGGGTCACTGAAGACCCCAAACCACAAAATGGCTTATTATTTAAGACTTTTTAAAGGTTTGTTCTATTGCCAGAAACTTCTCCTTTTCTTGAAGTCACTCAACTTTACCTGGTAGATAAGAAACCAGATCCCCATAGCAGTCAGCCTGCATCTGAATCTCATCCCTGCTACTTATCAGCAACCTCTCTTGCTCTAAGTGGGAGGATGCAATGTTGATGCTAATAATACTTGGTCATGACAGGGTTATTAAAATGATTAATAACAGGTGCTATGGCTTGGATGAGTGTCCCTCAAAGATTCACACGTTAAAGGCTTGGTCCCTAGGATGCTTCTCTTAGGAGGTAATGAACCTCTAGGAGGAGAAACCCTGTGAGGGTTCCTTAATTCACTGGGAGTGTGCCCCAAAGGGGACTGTAAACCATACATGGTGGTGCATGCCTGTAATCCTAGCATTCAGGAGGCTGAGGCAAGAAGATTTGAGGCCAGTCTAAGCTACACAGTGAATCTGAAGCAAGCCTGAGCTACAAAGCAAGATCTTGTTTTTAAAAATGGAAGAAGAAAAAGGAAGGGAGTGGCTTGTAGTACCCCTGCCAGTGGCTTTCACTTTTCTCTGCATCTTGGCTTTTGATGTAAGTGGTGTGCTCTACCACTTGCTCCCACTGTGATGTGCTTTCCCTACCAGAAGCCCAAAGCAATGGGGCAGCCTGGTCTTGGAGGAACTTCCAAATACATGAGCCAAAGTCAACGTCTTCTCCTTATGAGTTAATTATTTCAGGGAATTTGATGTTGTAACATAAAGACAATAAATACAGAAATATCGTACTGAGTAGTGGGGACATTACTATGTATACACCTGAAGGCAAGGAGCTTTGAAATTGGTTTATGGGAAGACTTTGGAAGAGTATGGAAGAGTAGTTTAAAGAAAGCTCAGCCTGTAAGTGGAGCTTAGTGGGGAATTCTGGTAAGGACTCAGAAAACCACAATGCTGATGGAAATGTGCCCAGTATAGGCCATGCTGATAAGGTTACAGATGGAAATGAGGATTCTATTGGGAACTGAATAGGAGGCCATCATCATTATACAATGCCAAAGAATTTGGCTGCATTTTGTCCATGCCCAAGATTTGTGAGATACCAACCTTAAAAGTTACGGAATAGTTTATTTGATACAGGAGATTTCAAGGCACAAAGCATTTAGATTGCTGTATGGGTATTAGTGGCTGCTTTTACCCAAATTTACAGTGACAGGAGGAAAAATAAGTGAGTGTAAAATTTAAAAAATTCTCAGCCTGGCCAGGAAAGGAGCGCATGAAACAGTGTGACTAAGGAGGGTGTAATTGCTAGAGATTAGCATTGCTAAAAACAAAGGCTTAGTATTTTGCATCTAGACAGCAGGAAAGATACTCCAAGAACATCTTAGGGATCTGCAGCACCACCACACTCATCACAGGATCAAATGTATAAGAAATACAAATTAGTTTCAAGATTTCCAGGAAAATCATTTCATTAAAGAGCTCATAGGTACCCTGTGCACCCAGGACCACCTCTGGATTCATTTACCTCTTCTGGACTACTGCAGTCATGTCTCAAGCAGGCCCAGGTACAGATCCTATTGGCAGCAGACTCTAGAGACACCCATTTGATACTGGTTTGGCATGCATGCAGAATGTGAGAGTTATGTGTTCATGGCAGCTTCTACCACATAACTTCTTGTTGTTGTTGTTAGGTGCCATCGAGTCGAATCCGACTCATAGCGACCCTCGTAGGGTTTTCAATGGCTGTTTAGGGATTGCCTTGGGAGTGGGTTGCCACGTCCTTCTCCCATTTTGCGGTGAGGGGAATTGAATTCGGAACATCAGAGACTGTAGAGCAGCACTCTACCAACTGACCTAAATCCCAGCCCACCACATAACTTAGATATATACTAATCATATATTCAGAAGACTTTAGATAGTACAGAGCTTTGTTATATTTCATGAACTCATAGTACCTAAAAAAGCTAATTCAGTAGAAAAATAGCTAACATATCAGGTATTTCATTCATATTACCAGTTGTTGACAGTTTGCCAAGTTTTTCTCAAAAGGGAAAGTCTGAGTGGCCAGGTATTTTGCTGTAGTCCCTGCAAATACCCCACTGTAAGGCAATGCACAATGAAGCTGTGGGAATGAAGCCATAGCCACAGTAGAGAAGACAGGAAATTATATATGCCCGTAACATGCAACTCTCATAAGGGGAAGCTGCAGTCAACATGCAAAACTTGCCCAAGAGAATAGCTATGTGGGCTACAACTAGGAAAACTATAAGGGCAGGGTTGTCTTAAGTACTTGGGAGCCTACATCCCACTATGGTGTCCCTCAGATGTCAGGCATGGAGCTTTAGGATTTAATGTTTGCCCTGTTGAGTTTTGGTCTGCTTTGGCTTGATTCATCCTTTCCATTCCCCTATTCCTCCCTTTTGGAATGAGAATGTTTACCCTGTGTGTATCCCACAACCGCATCTTGTTGTTGTTAGATGCCATCAAGTCTGGTCTGACTCATAGTGATCCTCATATGGTTTTCAATAGCTGATTGTTTTGGGATTGCTACAGGAGTGGATTGCTACCCCCTTCTCCCATTTTTAGTACTGAGGACTGAAACTAGGGCCTCTGAAAGCACAAAGTAGCACTCTATGAACTGAGGTAAACCTCAGTTTACCTACTGTATCTTAGAAATATACAACTTGTATTTTTATTTCTACAAGTGTTCACAGTTGAGTTTGTCTTGAGACTCAGAGACTTTGGACTTGGACTTTTGAGCAAATCTGGAACAGCTAAGACTTTAGGACTTTTGGTGTTACCAATTGGCTCAGGATTCTTTGCTCTATTTGAATAAAAATCATAAATAAGTAAAGCCCAGCTCCCTTAATGTTTGCAGCTGTGAGCCTTCAGTATCAGTGGCCCTTACTTCCTAATGTTACATCTCCAAATTTGAGATGCCAGAGGTCCTCAGCTCTTAGTGTTATAGCTGTGCCTTCAGTCTTGGCAGCTCAGCTCCCAGTTGTTCTTGGTGACTCCTTGGCAGCCAGAGATAGTAGTTCTTGTTAAGTCTCTGGAGCTCTTCCAGTGACCAGAGGTCTGCAGCTCTTCACAGACTTGGCTTTCCAAAATCTCACCTCCTGATCACTCTCAGGAACTCTTTAGCTGCCATGTAGCTTTTAAGTGTGCTTGGAACTACCAGGGCCTGGTACCTGTTTTTCATGCAACCAGTTCATCCTGCTCTGTCCATGATAAAAGGCCACAAGCAATAAAACCACTGGATGAGGCTTTATTAGGGCATATGGTACAGCATAGGGGTTGAGGGCCAGGACACAGAAGTAAAGTCTCCTTTACTGACTTGCTAAGAGTAAGAGGAAGGCTTCTTGTTTAGCCAGTCACACAGGCACACAGTCTCCTGTCTGCTAGCCACACACTTTTTACTTAGTTATACAGCTTGCACAGGCACATTTGGCCTCCGTGTCCTGGTTATCATGGGTGGGGGAAGTACTTCCTCACTACTTGAGTGGGGACTTCCCCAAGGTGGGCAGAAACTTCTAGAGAAGCTATGGAGTGGGGTCATCTGAAGGTTATCTGAAGCTGCCCTGACTGAAACTGAGTGTCCCTAGAGGAATCACAGAGCATCTGGAGAGATCATGGTTGATGTTGTTGTTAGGTGCCACTGAGTCAGTATCCAACTCATAGAGACCCTGAGTACAACAGATGAAACACTATTTGTTGTCAGTGCTTCTCTGCTGTTCTTAAGGTTTTCGATGGTTTTCTTAAGGTTTTCAATGGGAGTGGGTTGCCAGGTCCTTGTCCCAAGCCTATGGCACCTGGTGTTCCCAGGCAGTCTCCCATCCAAGTACTAACCAGGCCTGACCCTGCTTAGCTTCCAAGATCTGATGGGATCGGATGCCACAGAGCTATGGCTGCAGGCATGGCTGATGTAGAGTCTCCCAAAGCAGCAGTTGTGAACGTGTTGGTATCTGGAACAGAAGCAGCCATGAATGTTGCAGTGGACTCCATGGCCAGACTGAAATCTCCCTGGGACATTTGCAGCTGAAGTAAAGTATTTCTGAGCAAGAGTCAGGCATTTAAAACAGCTGAACTGTTGTGCTGATACTTTGCCACATTTCTCAAGAAGTGGCTGCTTGATCAACAGCTCCTAGTGCACCTACGGAAGTGGCACAGTTGATGTCATGGTTGCCTCTGCCACTGATGAAACTTCAGGAACAACAGTGGCAATGTTGCTCAAAGCCCAACCAGACTTGAGGGTTATGAGGTTATGATAATAGCCCCTAATGTGGCCTTTCTTGGGTTGCACTCATTTCAGCTAACCAGTTCTTTGTTTTCCTTTATAGGGTTGTCTTAACTCTCCTGGATGTGGTAGTTGATTTACAATCCTCTCCAGTGCTGGTTTGGTGGTTGCATATCGTTTAAAAGCATCAATGTCATTAAATGTCTTATACTCCTCATCTATTTTCAAAGATAATTTTGCTGGATATATTAGTCTTGGCTGGAGATTTTTTTTTTTTTTTTTTTTTTGGATTTCAATCACCCGTGTCCATTCCTTTCTAGCTTTCAATGTTGATATGGAGAAGTCTGCAGTAATTTTAATAGGTTTTGCTTTATAAGGGGCTGGGATTTAGCTCAGTTGGTAGAGTGCTGCGCTGCGGTCTCTGAGATCCCAAGTTCAATTCCCAGCACCGCAAAAATGGGAGAAGGGCCTGGCAATCCACTCCCAAGGCAATCCCAATACAGTCGCCATTGAAAACCCTATGAGGGTCACTATGAGTCGGATACCGACTCGACGGTACCTAACAACAACAACAACAATGTGGCCTTAGTCTCTGGCCAAACCTGGGGCAGTTGTTACTGTGGCTGGGCTCAGGGAAAGAGTTTGACAGATGTCTATTAAGCATCTGAGTTTCTTATGTCTACCAAACTGTGATCGTTTCCATTATTTAAAGGGGAGAAAAAAAACAGTAAACTCTACCCAGTATATAACCCCTAGCCAAATACATTTATAGAAAAAAAGGTGTGTCCTCAGAGGGATGGTCAAGGCTTCCTTAAATCTGTCTTACTGAGATGGAATAAATGAATTTTGTATTGTGGGATAGACATGAATATTTAGGGGACAAGGGCAGGGTGCTATGGTTTGGCTATGTGTCCCTAAAATGTTAATGTGTTAAATGCATGGTTCCAGGGTGTTTTAAAAATTGTTTGTCATAAGAATTGAAGGTCAGATATGGTAAATATTGTGGAATGCATGAAATGATCCATAACAGAAAGAATAGTCCTACATCCTGCTTAATTTTTGAGTTAATTTTGGTAAGTGACAAGTTCAACACTCAACTCTATTTTCCATGTTAACACATAATATACTTTTTGCTTGCTGTGTTAGCTTTTACATCACTGCAACAAATACCTGACAGAAACAACTAAAGGGAGAAAATACTTATTTGGGCTCATAGTTTCAGGGGCTATAGGTCATGATTGGCCAGTACCTGTGCCATGGCCTGGGGCAGGCTGAACATTATGGCAGGGAGTACATGGTGGAAAAAATAAGCTCACCTCATGTTGGAAAGGAAATAGAGAGAGCCAATCCCTGCACTAGCAGACTTGCTCCTTCTTCCCCTTTTTATTCCATCTGGGCCCACAACTTATTGGATGGTGCCACTGATGTTCAGAGTAGGTCTTCCCCCTTAGTTGATCATTTCTAGAAACACCCTCACAAGCACATTCAGAAGTGTGCTTTACTAATCTCCTGGCTTTTTCAATCCAATCAAGTTGACAATCAAGTTTAAATATCACAAGTCTACCCTTATCAACTTGATCCTCCAAACATCTCCTCAAACCATACTTAATCTCTAAATAAAGACAGCAACAAGACCATAATTCTGCCTTGTATAGCTATTCTGTGTACAACCCAAACACATTAATCATTTCCCCAAAGTCTCAAAAATTCCAGTATCACTCAAGTGTTCAAGTCCAAAGTCTCCTCTGAAACTCAATAGAAACTCTTAATTGCAAGTTCCTGTGAAAATTAAAAAAAAAATTATATCCTTCCAATATACAATGGCACAAAGTAAATATTTCCATTCCAAGAAAGAGGAACAAAAAATAGCAATGGGAATTTAAGATCTAAATACACTAGGACAAACATTAAGTCCTCTAACTCCATGTCTGAGATCTGGGGTACATGGTGGTGTAAGGTGAGCTCCCAAGGGCTTGGGCAGTCCCATCTCTATGGCCTTATCAGTTGCAGCCCACATAGCCTTTCTCTTGAGCTGGATCTGCTCACTGCCTGAAGCTTTTCTTGGCAGGTATTCCACACTCCCAGAATCTATAACTTCCTGAGGTCTCCACTGAATTTTTGGCTTTACTGTCATAACTTTATGCATCACCCTTTCTGGGGTTGCTCATAGGGATCTTGCTTTGCTACACAGACCTTCCTTTAAAACCTAAGTGAACTCCATGAATCCACAATTCTTACATTCTGCATTATAGGGAATATTATGGGATCTCCAGGGACTAGAGAGGAAATATGGTTAGGATAGGGGCCTATCCAGCACGCCTAGAAGACTGACATCTATCCTCCAGGGCAAGATGGCTCCCACTGACATTTTTCCCACATTCAGGTCTTCTTGGTGTTGAGCAAGCCAAGATGGCCCCTGTTCTCTCAGATCCCCTGCCACCTGATTGGTTACTCCCAACCCTCACCCTGTCCCCTGATTGGCCACTAAAAAAGACATCCCTTGATTGGCCAAAAAGTGACATCCTGCTTCACTATATATTTGGATGTCATTCCTAATTAGTTGTGCCCAGTCCCTTCTGCCGCTTCCTGATTGGTTGGAGGCCATGTTGGGGCAGGTACCTACAGACTATATAAGCAGAGCTTGCTCACCGCTCTGCATGATTACTGCCATACCACTGCAGATTGTTCTGCCACTCCATCGCAGACAGCCCACACCATTACCAGATCAAGAGAGAATACTGCCTGCCATCGCAGAGGACACACCATCACCAGACCAAAAAGGAGATCATCGGAGACCACCATCGCACATAATGCTTAAGACCTGTGTAACACTTTGTGCTGCAGAAATTTTAAGTGCTGTACAATAAAGAAAGCTGTGCTTCTAAAGGCATCCCAAAGCCACCACCTTGACTGTCCTCTGCACCCAGTCCCCCATGGTGTTGGGGTTCAGGCACTCTGACACTGCATGTCAGCAAAACTAGTGTGGATGACACTCAGGTCTGATGCCAACTTGAGCAGTAGCCATAAACCACGACTGAAGCATCCTCTGAGTGTCTGGATGGGTGAATGCTGGAAAGTACTTCCCTAGATGGTCTATTATGAGTAAGGCACCTTGGAGCTTTCTTTACAAAGCAAAGTCTTTCAAATAAGTTAAAACCTTTATACTCTTGATACTGTGATGGGTGAGATCTGGCTAATTCCTGAGATGTCCTCAAAGTATCTTTCTTATTGTCCTGGTTGGTGCAAAACATATGCATTCTTTTTATGGGGCTAATCTACTTAACAACAAAACTTCCTTGTTTCAACTTTAAGCATTCTCTTTGGGGGGGGCAATGGAAAGATTTTCAAGTCTTTCTACTCTGCCTTTTGCTCAAAATTCTCACTGTAAATATGGCTAAAAGCAGCTAGAAACAACCATTCCATAGTCTGAATGCTTGGATGCTTTGAAATTTTTTCTGCCAGATTCGTAGTCCATCACCTAAACTCAGCCTCCCACAGAGTCTCAGGACATGGACAAAATGTAGATAAGTTAGTTGCCACAGTATAATGTGAATGGCCCCTAATCTTATAGCCAATTGAGCACTCATTTTCATCTGAAACCTCATAATCACAATCCTTACTCTCCACATTCCAATGAGTAACTTCTGGTCTTCTGAGCTCCCACCAGAATCACTTATTAAGTTCTGGTTATAGCATTATAGGGCTTCTCCAGCCCATTTCTCCAAACTTCCCCAAATTCTTCCCACAAACCAGTTCCAAAGACTTCTGAACCATATGGTCAGGTAGTAACAGCAACAGTCTCACTCTGGGTACCAATTTTCTATGTTAGCTTTTTTGATACTGTGATAGAAAAAACTTAAGGCAGTAAATATTTTGGCTCATGGTTTCAGAAGCTTCAAGTCATGGTCAGTTGGTTCCTTTGTTGTGGGCCCAAGGCAAGGCTGAACATCATGGCAGGAAACATGTGGTGAAGCAAAGCAGTTCACCTCATGGCAGAAAGAAGCAGAGGTAGTGCAGCAGAGAATGGCTGCACTAGCAGGCTTCCTCCTCTTCTTCCTTTTACCTCAAGCCTACTGTCTGGTGCTGCCTACATTCAGGGTGGGTCTTCTTCCCTTTAGTTAGTTGTCTCTGGGAACACTGTCACAAACACACTCAGAAGTATGCTATACTCATCTTTTAGGTGTTTCTCAATCCAATCAAATTGACAATCAAGATTAACCACCCACACTTGGTTTTGATACAGTTGAATATCCCCATACTGCCACTAAACTATGGGGAAAACTGTAAATTGTTTTCTTGACAACTTTTTTCTTTAATCAGGGGAAGATTACACACTGTTTTCTTTAAAACTTTATCTAGATTAGTCACCACTGGGGAATATATCATCTCCTGTGGCAAAACCACCCATGGTATATGAGCCACACACACCCTGTGTTTAGTGTTGATGCTGCATTTGCAGAAATTCCACAGATTAGTGCAAACATTTGAATAGACATTACCATAGTCAGCCTGGGAAGTGAATATTATACTTCGTTATTATCAATTCTTTCCCTCTTATTTGTTCTTTGTGTTTCAGTTGGAGTATTATATTGATTTTTAAAGTATGTATATAAGCAGTTTATATTATCTATGGAAGAATTATTTCAGGATATTTAAAGAGGTTTCAAGTTTTTGTTATAAACAGAGGGTCTTGAGGAAGGTAGAAATGCACCACAATCCTAGAAACAATTCTGACCCATATTTTTGGCTCTTGATCACTTCAACAGAGAGGTGCTGAGCTACAGGTACTCCCCCAAAGAGGTACTGTCCTCAAGCCATCTATTCTCTGGCCCTCTGACACCCCCTACAAATGTATGTTCTGTACAGAAGTAAATAGTCATGCAAATAGTCACTATCACTAATTTTAGGATATAGTCCCATTTTAGGATATAATTAACTTTGAGAATTTTGGGATATTTCTGGTGAGTAGGCTTGTTGGAAAAACTGTAACTACTACTCTCATTCACAGGTTGAGAAACATCTATTTAAAAAAGATCAATTTCTAAATTTCCTAGAGTTAATCTGTAGATACAGGAATAATCCTGTGAACTTGAGTATGTACATAGGTCTACATATTGCATTACCTGAAAAGAACATAGAAAATACTGATTTTGGTGAAGAAAACATTATGGTATTCAGATTCTATATGAGAATATTTCCCAGTATAAAGCCAACAGAGTAATGGTTAAAGTAAAGACTTTGCAGCCAGAACACTAGGCTTCATAATCTTAGTTTGGGCCCTCTCCAAACTTGTGATTTGAGCAAATTTTACTTATCATCACTGTATCAGGTTCTGTAGCTCTACAGTGAGGATTCTAGTAATATTTGCCTCATAAGTTTTTAAGAATAAAAGAAGTCATCCTCTTTCAATCAGCTAGAGGAATGTTTGGTCCATGGGAATCATGCAATAAATGTTAGCTATTTTAATACTTTTTCATGTAAAATTTCCTAACTCTAACCCTACTGTGGGCACATTAGAACAGAACACACTAAAGCATGGCTCTTAGCAGTGCTGCTATGTGCTTCATCTGCAGCCTTACCCCTGTGACATCTGATCCCATCATATCTCAGAAGCTAAGCAGGGTCAGACCTGGTTAGTACTTGGATGGGAGACCGCCTGGGAATACTAGGTGCTGTAGACTTGGGAGAAGAACTCAGCAAACCCACTCCCAAAAAACAATCTGCCATTAAAAACCCTATGAATAGCAGAGAAGTACTGACAATATTATTTAATCTATTGTACATAGGGTTGCAATGAAGTGGGCACCTACTTGGTGGCACCTAACAACAACAATGTATGCTTCTACTATCCCCTCTGCATGGTGATCTTTATATCTGTATCATCAAATATAGATCAAATTAAGGGGAAAATCTCTAAAACAAAGCAAAGACATCAGAGAATTCCCCTGTGACAGGCACAAACTAAGACAATAGGAATTACATGAACACTAGCCATATATTCAGAAGCATTTAGACAATACAGTGCTTTGTTATATTTCATGAGCTCATAGTACCCAAAGCAGCCAATACAGTAGAACAATAGCTGACATATCAGGTTTTTCAGTCATATTATCAGTTGTTGACAGTTTGCCAAAGTTTCCTTGGCAGTAGCCCTGTGTTTAGCCCTGAACTCACATAGCAAAAAGAGGGAAAGTTTTAGAATGATCACTTGCCATTTGATTGTTAAAAGTCTCAGGTTATCTGAATGAAAGATGAATCAAAGTGAAATCAGAGGGTAGTCTATGCAGGACAGTTAAGATTATTAAATTTGTTCCATTACTGAGGTGTCTACATAACAAGGAGAAGAATGTTTATTCTGTAGAGTGCTACAGAATTTTAATTAGTACTTTGCTTTGGCCTCTGATGATATAGTAGTATCCTGGAGCTGTCATAGTAAGTTGCCACCAACTGGGTGGCTTAAAACAACAGAAATATATTCTTTTACTGTCCTGGAGGCTAGAAGTTCAACATCAAGATTCCAGCAAGACTGGTTCCTTCTGGAGAGCTATAAGGGAAAATGTGTTCTGTGCTACTCTCTTACATTCTGGCAGTCACCAGCTATCCTTGCCATTGCTTGGCTTGTAGATGTATCACCACAATCTCTGCCTCTGTGTTCTCATGGCCATCTTCTCCTTGTGTCTCTCTGTGTCTTCACATGATGCAATCCCATCTCTGTGTATGTCTGTGTTCAAATTTCCTTCTTCTTATAAGAACACCAGTCATTATTGGATTTGAGGCCAATCTAATGACCTCAATTTAACTTGATTACATCAGAAAAGATCCTATTTCCAAATACTTGTGAGATGCCCAAGTATCAAGGGTTAATATTTCAACATACCAATTTAACTAGTAGCAGGTCATAAATTTATTAATTGATGAAGAGAATTTAAAGTTTATCAAGTTCTGCCCATTGTAGGAACATCTTCAGTCCTTAGATAAGGAAGGAAAACAGGCTTTCCTTTGGACTTGATTTTGACTGGGACAATTATCTTCTAGCAGATTTTCACTCAACTTTTATTTTTTTTCTATGTATGTTTTATCCACTAGGCAAAGGTAATTGACTGGATCATAACAAATCATGGATAACATTGCAAAGAATGGGAACACCAGAGGACTTAATTGTACTCATGGGGAATCTGTACATGGACCAGGAGGCAGTCATTTGAACAGAACAAAGAAACACTGCCTGGTTTAAAATCAAGAAAGGTGTGCGTCAGGGCTATATCCTTTCACCATACTTCCTCAATGTCTATGTAGAGCAAATAATCTAAGAAGCTGGACTTTATGAAGAAGAATGCAGCATCATGATTGGAGGAAGACTCATTAACAACCAGCATTCTGTAGATGACACAATTCTGCTTGCTGAAAGTAAAGAGGATTTGAAACATTTACTGATGAAGATCAAAGAACATAGCCTTCAGTATGAATTTCAGCTCAACAACAAATAAAAAATCCTAACAACTAGGTCAGTAAGCAACTTCATGATAAATGGAGAAAAGATTAGGGTTGTCCAAGATTTTGCTTTACTTGATTGTACAATCAGCATTCATGGAAGCAACAGTCAAGAAATCAAAAGATGCATTGCACTGGGAAAAGCTGTTGAAAATAATCTCTGTAAAGTGTTGAAGTTTTTGTCACATTGAAGATGAAGGTATGCCTGTTTATGCCCTGGTATTTTCAGTCACATCACTGTGTCTTACATATTTTGGATATGCAGTCAGGAGGGATCATTCCCTGGAGAAAGACATCAGGTTTGGGAGAGTGGCAAGTCAACAACAACAAAAAAAAGGAAAACCCTCAATTAGATGGAATGACACAGTGTGTGCCACAATGGGCTTGAACATTGATCATGTGCCTGGTATAGAATTAGGGAGTCTTTCATTCTGTTGTCAGAATGTCACTATGAGTTGGGCCCAACTTGACAGCACCCAACAATAACAATAACAAGGTTTTAGAAGAAACGGTATTTGCCTTGTCTTTAAATCTACTAACTCTTTATGCATGTCAGCTTCTCAAAAGAAGGTAAAATTTAAAAGTCCCTTTAATTGGGCACTGTTGCTAATGAAGAAAGAACGAAAAATAAAAGCTATCCAAGAGAAGTTACTGCATGCCTGCCAGAGATGTGCTGTATGCAGAAAGCTTCACTAGATGGAAGAAGAGTAGTAAATAGGGTTCTTCCCTTTCAAGAAAACCTGGAATAGGATATTCCAGCCGCTTCCATATCTTGAAAGCAAGAAGGAAGTTTGGCTTCCTTCCTGACAATATTATTTAATATGTTGTACATAGGGTTCCAAAGTTACAAATGAAGCATACAAAAGAAATGGCAGTGGTTTACATCTCTGTGCAGGCAAAAGAGTTCCTCCTTTCCCCCTTACTTTAGGAAAGGACAATCTAAAAGATAAACTTGCTCTTGGAAAGATTGAAATTTATTTATATCATGGGATGGCAAATATGGCCCAAATACCAGAAGTGATGCTACCTATTGTGTGAATAAAGTTTTGTTGGAACACAGCCACACCTATGACTATTTCCCACTATAAGTGGCAGAGTTGACTATTGTCCACAGGTCCTAAAATATTTATTATCTTGCCCTCAGCAGGAAAAGATTACTAAACCTTTATTTAGATGGCCACATAGGGAATTATAAACTAAGGAACACCATCAGATGCCAACACCCTACACATGGGTTATAGGTAATAACTTGCAATGACTCACTTGGTATCATCATTCTTTGACAAACCTGTGAGCTTGGAGGTAAAAACTTGGCATTAGAGCCTATTGACAAAAGATAAGCCAAGTTTACTTTAAACAATTGAAAATCTCTAGTATTCATAAAATGGGAATGCTAAAAATTAATACTATTGAGAATCAGAATCACAGAGCTGATAGAAAAGAAGGGACCAAATCACCATTTAGCAGAGATTTCTAATACTTAAAGTAGGGGATTAAACTTGTCATTTTACCTTTATTTATGACTGTGATTCGGTGTTGGGATGAAATTTAGCACAACTTCTCTCT
The DNA here is from genome assembly GCA_007922755.1 of Pedetes capensis. Classification (NCBI taxonomy): domain Eukaryota; kingdom Metazoa; phylum Chordata; class Mammalia; order Rodentia; family Pedetidae; genus Pedetes; species Pedetes capensis. The sequence continues at coordinate 112,738 of VMDO01004111.1, forward strand.
TCTATTGTTGTTCTTATAATTCCCCCCCCCCCAGTTTGTCTGGATAACCAAACCCTGGTAGAGTGCTGAAGACATTGTATCTTTCACACAGTCCTCCCACAGTGTCCCACACCAGCACTCTGGAGAAAGCACCTGCCACATTGTCCCAGGGGCAGAGGTGCTCTAGTTTCCTGCCTCTACTTCCTTTCCCAGTAGTCTTGCTTTGATCTGGGGGGGTCCATCGTTTCATCTCAAGCAGTGCCTTTCTGGCCAGCCCCTATGGATGAATGCCTCAGTTTAACTGTCTGTCTGGCTTCCCATCAGATCGTCCTTGTTTCCAGGCTCGGCAGCAAAAGCACCAGGCTTGATCTATTCCAGTCTGTTCTGACCTCATCATTTTTCCCCTAAGGGCACAAATGTCCAGTCTCTACCAGTAAGCCACAGGGACATCTACGTAATATGTTGGCTATTTCCTTTTTGCTGAATTTGTCTTTCCATTGCAGTTTCTGGGTTAACTCATCTTAGAACACATCAGAACCTGAAGAGCCTGCTGATCTTTTCTTTCCTTTGAGAATAAATTTTTGTGTGTGCACATGTACACGCATGTGTATATGTAGCACTTAAAAAATGTGCCTGACTATAATAAGCAAATAATATGTGTTACCTATTATTTTATCAAGATCTGAGACAATACTTGTAGTTTCTTCAAGGCTATGTGTGTTCACAGAGATTCTGGAATCAAGTTTTTGGAATCTAGAAAGAGGATTCATGTTCAGCTTGCTGAAACGTTATTCTTATCTAGTGCTTCTTTTGAATATCCTTCAATTCTTGCTTTCAAATGGGGAAGAAAAGCTTCAGAAATATCCTTTTTAGTAGAATGAGAAGGCAAGAATACATATAAGTATTATTCTTAGTTTTAAGCCACTGAAACTCAGTTTTGCCAAGATATTGGTGATCCTGGAACTTATACAGGCTTTTGTCTAAAATAGAAGCATTTTTGTCATGTTAATGCAATGTTGTTATGATGTGAATATGAAATGCCTCTCAAAGGCTCACATACTGGGGGCTTAGTTGCCAGCTGATGAGCTTTTGGGAATCAAGCATCTGCTTTTGGGAAGTGACTGGGTCATGAGGGCTCTGACCTAATTAGTGGATAAATCCCTTGATAGATTCATAATATGATAGCATTACTGAGAGGTGACAGAAAGTAGGAGGTGGGGCCTAGTAGAAGGAAGTAGGTCACTGGTGCATGCCCAAAAAGCATGTGTTTTATCCCCTGCTCCTTCTCTTTCTTTACTTCCTGTCCACCATGAGGTGAGTGTCTTTGGTCCACCACTTACTCCCCAACATGATGTTCTACTTCAAGCTGACCCTGAATTGAAACATGATATATTAAGCCAAAATAAATATAGCCCCTTTGTAAGTTTATTTTTCTCAGGCATATGTCACAGCAATGAAACTTTGACTAATACAAATGGCTTTTATAATTTTGCATACTATCAGAATTATTTTCTCCCAATACTACCACCCCTTTTGTGTCTATCAGCTTGTCAAACTGTGGGGGCTTGCATGTTGCTATGGTGCTGAAAGTTAAGTCACTTGTATTTTTGATACTAGGAAGCCCACCCAAGGTGGATATGTTTCAGCTGAGCTTCAGACTAAGACAGACTAGGGAGAAGGACCCAGGGGCCCACTCCTGAAACAATCAACCATTGAAAACCCTATGAATAGCAGAGAGGCACTGTCAAATATAGTGCTGGAAAATGAGTCCCCCAAGGCTGGAAGCCATTCAAGGAAGGACTAGGTAAAGGCTGCCTCCTCAAAGTAGAGTCAATCAGGACTGGAGTAACACCCTAGGGACCTTCATTGGCTGATGTGGAATGATTCAAAATGAGAATAAACATAATGGCTGCAACATTGGGCTCAAACATAAAAAGATCATGTGCATGGCACAGCGTTGGGTAGCGTTTCATTCTGTTGTACCTATGAATCAGATCTGACTTGACGGCACCTAACAACAATACTAGCACAGAAAAAACTGCGAAGAGGGAGAGTGTATTTAACCAGCATAACCACAGTTCCTAAAGACAAATATCTGTTTTTATGTGCTGCTAAATCACCCATGATTATGATGTGCTGGGTGCTTACTGCTCATTCCTTATGAATTAAGTATTTCCATTACCGGTTTCTTGTCTATGGAGCTCTCCAACCAGCTGGCCAGGGAGAGGGGGCAGAGCTGCAGCAAGGATTGAGAGAGCAAGCAGGAAATAAAGGTGCCATTTCTGGTAACAGCCCGACTGGGAATAGATTTGACTCAAAGATCACTTGGAACAAACACACATTATCCTGTTTTTCACATTACCTATCAAGTGTCCAATTCAGAAGTAGCAACAAGGAATGGATAATAATTAATGGGCTTGCAGGGACCAGAGCAATAGCTTAGTAGCTGCTGGGAAATTTCAGACCATGGGCATGGCTCCAGACATGAGATAATCTGTGATCTTTAGAACCAGTATCTTTTACAAGGGCTGCAGCTGGAATTGGGCCATTCTTGCCTTGAGGTAATAGACCTCCCAGAGACATTTTGTTTAACAGAGCCCAGGAAATTCTTTAAATCTTATATATGACCTATTATTGTTCTTATCCCAAAATATCATAAACTTCTATCTTCCCCCATTAAACTCTGAGCTCCTGGGGTTTAGTTCACTTGGTAGAGTAGTGCTCCACACTCTGAGGACCCGGGTTCAATCCCTAGCACTGCAGAAACAGGAGAAGGATGTGGTAATCCACTCCTAAAGAAATTCTGAAACAATCAATCAGCCATTGAAAACTCTATGAGGCTTGCTATGAATTGGATCTGACTCAAAAGCACCTAACAACAACAATTTTCATGCCCAGCAATCAATTGATCAATTTTATGTTTTCAAAAAAACTATGCTTCACACACCTCAATTAGACCAAACACTTTAGATGCTACTGGGACTTTAGGGACTCCTAAAGTCCTTCCCTAGCCCATTCTCTTGGGGTCATGCACAAATCCATTCATAAGTATAGATCCTACTCTGGCCTTAAAACAAGAAGTGTCTGGATATGGGGCCCTTGAGTAACAGTGGGACTTATGAAATGTCCCCCAAGTACCTTCCAGGTGGCATGAACTCCCTTCAAGCATGGCTGGAAGGATTCACCCAAAGGTTTGTTGGAATCTACTATATCATCTTCTTCCAGAAAAGAAGAAAATAGGGTCCATATCTCTATGTCCCTAAATGTTCTTTATCTAATCCCACCAAAAGAATCTCATGAGCTTCTGATGCCCCAACATCTAGCAATTCCCAGTGTCACCTTGACCAAATACTGTGGAAGTGGACAAGACTTATCTAAGCCCATCTTCTGGAAATTGCAAGACTAGCATGGACAGTATGTCAGGGGACATATTACAGCATCACAAGTGATCAGTCTGCATTTGCCAGACAACCAAGACCACTGTAAGTTCTTTCCACACGCTCTCCACTCCCATACTCTTGCTTTTCAGATCCTTAATCTTCATCTCTCATTCTACATACATTTAGATTCAGTGCCCTTCATGTAGCTGTTCACCATGCACTGCTTTACCATCTGAGCCTAATGTTCTTGACTCCAGCCTCTACTTGGTATAAGGATGAACAGGACACTGTAAAACTTTCAAAATGCAGCTGGGCATGGTGGTGCATGCCTGTAAACCCAACACTTGGGAGGCTGAGGCAGGAGGATTTACACAAGCTCAAGGCAAGCCTGGGCTACACAGCAAGACTCTGTTTCAACAAAACAGAACAAACCATCTTTCAAAATATACCCAACTGTTGGGTCACCATGTATCTCAGAAATAACTAGCTGAGTGTTAAAAGGATAAGTAGAGGCCCGGGTGTATAGCTCAGTGGTTCAGCACTTAGTACATCTGAGGCCCTGGATCCAGTTCCCAGAACTGAAAATGAAGTTTAGGTAAAAATACTTTATACTCTACATTGCTCTGGTTAAATTTCCTCTTTTTATGAGGAAATAGTGGAGAGAATAAAGGAAAATGAATTATGAGGTGTGCTGGCTTAATGCCACATGCCTTGTGGAAGAACTAGTTCTTTAACAACCCTCAGCAATAGTGACTCTCAGCCTCCTTGGAATTCTAACACATTATTATCTACTTCATTATCCAGTCTTGATATAAAAACCCCATTCCTGCACTTATATGAAAAAAATTATACATTGTACATTCATTTCATTTTTTCAGTGAATGTGAATGAACATGATTTTTATTGTAAGCATTTTATAGCATCCTTTGAAACAACTTGCAACCCTTCAGTTAAAAGGAACACCATTTTCAATAAACTTGACCAGCTGTATAAGACAGCATTACTGAAATAGTCCCAGGAAATAGCAGAGAATGTTCTGGGAGACAATATGAGGGAAGGAAACTTATAGGAGACCTGGATACTTTGCCTGCAAATGGATTTGGGGATAGGAAGCCATTCTTGAGTTGATTTCAGTTTGTTTTCCATCCTTGCGAATAAATGATTCCAGGCTAGAGCATGTTGAATTGGTACTTAGATAGAGACCAGTAAAAAGCTGTGGCATGCCCAACACCTGCCTTCTGTCTTCAGTCATTAGAGAAAAATGTCTTGTGGGGAGGGGAAGAGTGAGAGAGACTTTGCCTTGGTGTCTGGTTTTACCATAACCAGATCTTACACTCTTCTTTCTAACAGAGACACTACTCATACTTGAAACATTTAACTCTAGAGAAAAGGGGGAATTTTGTTTGGCTTCTTTCACTGGTACCTGAATAGAGCAAATGAAAAAGAGACATTAAACAACATGGAGAGGAAAAATAAAACAACACATGGAGAACTGTAATAAACACAACCCCACCCAATAAGCACACTTCATTCTACCAAGCACACAAAAGAAAAGATCCTCCACTTAGAAAGAGATTCTGTTCCACCAGAGGAAGTACTACTGGGCTTTTCAACAAACATTCTTTCCCTCAAGACTGGTCTGGCTGCCTAATTTCTGCAATTAAGCAAGTTTCAGCTTGGTCTGGCCTTAAGAGGGAAACGTGAAATTTAAAATTTTTTATTTTTTCAGCTTCTTTAAATGCCCTACCTTCACCTTATTTTGGTAACTGCCTTGATTTCCACCACCAGGTACCACCAAATAGGGGAATATAATCTAAATATGCATTTGAGTTTTACCCCATATTAGTCATAAGTCTCCATAAACCTTGTAAATATAATTATTGTTGCATGCCCTTGGCCCAGTCAACACGAAGTGGTCAGTGATCAACTACCTAAAGGCTATGCTTTCTGCCATTGAGCATGAGTGGTGCTAGTTCATGCAAGTAGCAGTTGTGGAGACAAAAGGCCTTGGAACAGAGAGACTGACAGGAGCCAGTTAAGCAATTCAGGGTCTTCCCTATTCCTCAATTTTCTCAAGTATAGGGTGGATATTTCTTCCCTAGTAGAGTTATTGAGATGATCAAATAAGATAACAAATGCAGAGCTCCTGACTCAGCACAGGTAGATGAACTGTACTCCATACTACTAAGATCCTGGGCTTTCTTCCACTAGTAACAAAGTACATGTCTCCTGAGAGTATGCGTGGAGTGTGGGGACAAGATCCCAAGACAATGGGCAGAAGATGGAGGATTTCTGCTCAAGGGGCACTTGCACATCCCTCCATACCACTAGCCCACTGCCTGTGTAGAACGCTCTTTCACACACCTGTCTCAGGCTCAGATGAAAACCTTAGATGAAGTCCAGGAAGCCATTCAGCACAAAGGCTAAAGGAAGGTGAACAACAGGACTCAGCACAATTCTGCATGATGATCAAAATAAAAACTCCACAGATAAAGTTTTATTATAAACATTGATAAAAGAAAAATGAGTGAGTTAATGGGAAATGCAGCTAAAGTTATAATTCACTACTGTTTTAATTGATTTTAAATATACTGAGTTGAAGGGAAGTTTAAATTCATTCTTATTATAAAAGTTTAGTCAACTCAGAATCTATTGGGGGAACCAAAATTTCCCCTTAGCTTGTAAAGGAAATTAAATTACTTACAAATCTCTTACACTAAGAATGGCCAAGATCAACAAACAAATAACGACAAATGCTGGCAAGTTTGTAGAGAAAAAGGAACCCTCTTACAATGTTGATGGGGTTGTAGATTGGTTCAACCACTTTGGAAATCAATACAGAGATAACTCAGAAAACTAAAAATAGAAGTGTCATGTAACTGAGCTACACCACTACTGGGAATATTCAAAAAGAGAGACAAGTCATCATACCAAAGAGACACCTGCATTGCCATATTCAGTGTAGCACTTTTCACAATAGCAAGGATACGGAACTAACCAAAGTGCCCATCAACAGAAGAATGGATAAAACAATATGGTACATATACACGATGGAATACTACTCAGAAATAAAAAATGAAATAATATCATTTTCAGCAAAATGGATTGAATTGGAGAAAGTCATCTTAAGCGAATGAACACCAGCTCAAAAAGAGAAATACCATTCTCACTCATATGTGGGAGCTGAATCTTATTTAAAGAAAAAATCCTATACATAAATTGATATATAAAAATGCACAATTAAACTTAACAAAGAAGGGATGATATAAAGAGTAGAAAGAAGGAGGGAGGAAACTAGCAAAGGGAAGTGAAGATTGCAGAAGGTGGGATAGGGAGGAGAATCAATGTACAGGGAAAAAGGAGGAGAGGATAATCTCAATGTAAACAATGCAATTTCTTGAGTACATTGGAAAAATAGGGGAATATAATCTAAATATGCATTTGAGTTTTACCCCATATTAGTCATAAGTCTCCATAAACCTTGTAAATTGACAGAAGTATAATCAAAAGTGATGTAATACTTGCATAATGGAAAAAAATCAATGCTATAGTACTCTGTACCCCCCCATCATTTATCAGTAATGAGAGAAAAAGAGCCAGGTGTGGTGGCAGACACCTATAATTCCAGCAACTTGGGAGGCAGAAGCAGGAGTTTGAGACCAGAGGCAGTCTGTGTAATTTAGAGAGACCCTGTCTCAAAAAGTTAAAAAAAATATATATACCACTGAGCTGAGGGTGCAGCTCAGTGGTATAGCACTTGCAAAGCAAGCAAGCATGAGGCCCTGAGTTCAAAAAACACCAGTACTGCAAGAGAGAGAGAAAGGGAGAGAGTGAATCTCTTACATTTTTCTTAGCAACAAATAACTTCATCGTGTGTGTGTGTGTGTGTGTGTGTGTGTGTGTGTGTGTGTGTGTGTGTACGTATGGTACTTGGTTGAACTCAGGGCCTTGAACATACTTTGCAAGTGCTCTATCACTGGGTTGCACCTCCAGCACATGTTTTATTATTTTTTTCAAGTCAGGGTCTCCTTAAGTTATACAAACTGCCTATGATGTTGCACTCCCTATCCTCCTCCCTCTGTCTCTCAAGTCACTGGAATTATAGGAATGTGCCATTGCACTTGGCTAACAAATCCATCATTTATTAATGAAATTTATTTTGTTTAATTAAATAAATTTTGATTCTAAGAAATAGCAAACTTATTAGGCTTTAGCCATACAAGCTAAATAGCCACATCCAGAAAGTGACTTTGAGTGAATTTGGCTGATGATATGGGGTAGGGAATTTCATTCTCAGAAATACCTTGTTAGGTTAGCTGCCCTGGAGTTGGTATCCGACTCATAGCAACCCTCATAGGGTTTTCAACGGCTGACTGTTTCGGGATTGCCTTGGGAGTGGATTGCCAGGTCCTTCTCCCATCAGAAATACCTTAAAAATTAAAATCTACAATTGCTAATGTAAGGATAGTGATACACATGCATTTTGCTTTGTCATACTTTAGTAGTTGTAGTTTTAAAATTCAACTGCTTAATTAGTTATTACTACACTATTTCCATAAAGAATAAAGCATCTCTTAGGTTTTATAAAATATAACTTGATAACATAAAACAATATAGACAGAAAGAAAAGTGGAAATAAATTACTATATATGAAATAGAACTACACATGAATACGATAAAAAATCATTTACTATATCATGCTATTTAGTGACCTTGGTACCATCTTTTGAGCCACATAAGGAAAAAGTAGGTGACTTTTACAAATACATAATGTTTAATTTTTTACCCTTTCCAGTTTAAAATTGTTCTTCTTGAAGGACATTCCAAAAATATTTTGGTGCACCTCTTAAAATCTTATTGTCAAAATTAAATTACTGTTTTCCACACAACAGCTTGAAAACAAGCACTGTCATGTCATTAGAAAAGCCTGTAAGAAAGCAAACCTCAGCAAATAGTATGAACTCCTTGGAAATGACAGAATAATTTAGGGATTGATATAGAGATAGATCTGTAATTTTTAAGATGGAAAATTTCCATAGGAATTGCTTGAGAGTTTCTCCTTACAGGCTTCAAAGATTTCAAATATATCTTACCCCCTCACACTTAATAAACTATTCTTTTTTGTTTGATTTTTTTCAGTGCTGGGGGGTTGAATTTAGAGCTTTAGGCATGCTAGGGAAATGTTCTGTGGCTAAGCTTCCTCCCCAGCTGCTTTTTACTTTTTAATTTTTGAGACAGTGTCTTTTTAGGTTGCACAGACTGCCTCTGGCCTCAACCTTGTGATCCTCCTACCTCAGCCTCTTGGGTCTCCAGGATTACCATTATGCAGCATGGCACCTGGCAATAAACTATTGTATTTTTCCAATAGTTTCAGTTTTATGAACTCTGTAGTTTTGGTCTCAACAAAAGTAATTACTTGTAAATTTCAAAAACATATCGAGCTTAGGTAAATTCAGCACTCACAATCTTTGATTTTCTAATCAAGCCTTGCTTTTGAGGACTCAGTCCCATATTCTGTCCCACTCAATCATCAAAATATCCTAGAAATTCCAGAAATATATATATATATATATATATATATATATATCCAATATATGTATTGGATTTAAGTGATCTTTGAGACAGATATATCTCAAAGATCACTTAAATTCACAAAATGGTGAAGAATCACAAGCTAATGAAATATTTCAATTAGTGGTTGAGCTAGTATGGAAAATTTTAAACCTGACACTATAGTAACTGATAAAATGATTCTCCCTCTGACCTATATAAAATTCTTAGTAAGATTTCTGATGCAACCAGCTAAAAATATTAAGATCAACAATATTTGCATTGGTATATGCAACATAAAACAACACATTAATTCAATAAATAATGTTTTAAGTGCCTCTTTCCAACTATGTAGTTAGCACTATTGAGCACTAAAAAGAGTTATAAACAGCTTTCACAAAGATATCAGATATTTTCATATTTAATTAGGGGAAACTTCCAACAGACATAAAAGTTGACAGAATAATATTATGAACCTTCACATATTCAATGTTAAGTTTTAATAATTACCAACTCATCATGAATTACAATTTCATTTAGTTTGAAAGCAAATTCCTAGACATCCTATGTTTTATCCATAATATTCTGTATTTACTCTTGATTTTAAATATAAGCATAACAGCATTATGACATTTAAAAATGACAATAACTCCTAAATGTCCTCAAATATACAGTCAGTGTTCAAATTTTCCTGATTGTCTTTTTTTTTTTTTTTTTTTTTTAATCTTGAGACTGGCTCTCCATAAGTTACACAGGCTGCCCCAGCCTTGAACTTTCCATCTTCTCTGGGATTACAGGCATGCATCACTGCAACCGGCTTGTCTCATAATTTTTAAAGTTTATTTGATCCAGCTCTACACTTTGCAATTGGTTGACAAGTTTCTTAAATATCTTTCAATTGGTGCCTGGCACGGTGGTGCACACCTGTAACCCAGTGGCTCGGGAAGCAAAGGCAGGAGGAAAGCAAGTTCAAGACCAGTGGCAGTCTGCATAACTTAGCGAAACCCTGTCTCAAAAAAGTAAAAAATGGGCTGAGGGTGCAGCTCAGTGTTCCAACACTTGCAGAGCATGCAAGCATGAGGCCCTGGGTTCAACCCCAAGACCACCAAAAAAAAAAAAAAAAAAAAAAATGTAGGGAAAAATTGGGAGGAAATTGGCAAAAACTCCCAAACTGGGAAAATGGCGTTTGAATATCTGGTTTGTAAGTTAGAAATCTAGGGAAAATGAAAGTAACTTGGTCACATGTTTGTACGAAACCCTTCCTGATTGGAGAACTGGACTGAAAGCTGATTGGCTCAGGCCATTCTATGGACGAGCTACATAAAGAGCTGCACTGCGGCAGCTCGACCCTTTTTGGCACCGCCTTTTAGGCCCTTTTAGGCCTTTTTGGCACCCTTTCTGCGCCTTCTCGCCCATTCCTGCCCGGACCACAGATGAGGAAACGCTTCTCCCGCTGCTCTCCCCCGGAACTTTGATGAGGAAAAAACGCTCTCCCATCGCAATCATCAATAAGGAAAAGAACCGGGCCGGGCGTGGTGGCGCACGCCTGTAATCCCAGCTGCTCAGGATGCGGAAGTGGGAGGATCGCAGGTTCGAGACCAGAGGCAGTCTGCATAATTTAGCGAGACCCTGTCTCAAAAAGTAAAAAAAAAAATGAGCTGAGGTGCAGCTCAATGGTCCAGCACTTGCAGCGCATGCAGGCGTGAGGCCCTGGGTTCAACCCCCAGTACCGCAAAAAAAAAAAAAAAAAAAAAAAGAAGAAGAACCTGCTCTCCATCTGATCACCGACGAAGCAACAGCTGTCTCCTCGTGACCATCGAGACGACCAACACAGGTGTTTGCCCCTGGAAGGCAAAAGTGCCTGAGGCTTTTCCTTTCTCCCATCTCCTCCGGGGTCCCGAGGGCCACAGGAGTCTGCACCCTTCACCTGAGGGTCCCGAGTGAATTGTGTTTAGTATCTGTGTGCCCAGCGGCGCAGCCTGTCCGAACCTCCAGGCCGGACCAGGACGTGCGTGCCCCACATACAGTTGGTGCCCAAACGTGGGGCCCAACATAGTTGGCGCCCGAACAGGGACCCAACAATATATATATATTTCAATTGTAGTTTCCCACTCTAGTTTGATTTCCTCTAGAAATTCTCCCTAAGAATTCAAGTATATGTAGTTTATTTGGGAAGTATAAGGAACACCATAAAGGAGAGAAAAAGTGACAGAAAGATGATAAAGAAGAAAAAGAAAGTGAACTGTTAACCCAATTACCAGCATAATCCTTCAAGTAAATTTTTAGAAAAGGAAAAAAACACACATACACTTCTCTGAATTATCCCCTGGAGAGTTGAAGGAGCTTGGGTATTTAATCATGCACCTTAGTCATTGATGAAGGGCTGCTTCTGGGAGCATTAACTGCTTAGCACATCTGGCCTTTCCAAATTGGGAAGAGCAGCCTTCCACAGCCCAGGGGGGAAAAGAGCTCTTAGGCACGGAAAGGCAGCCACTGAAGTTGGGACTCAGGCTAAGTATAGAGAAAGGCATAAAGGAAAATGAGTGGGCACCATCAGCATCTGTAGCCCCTCTCTCTCTCTTGTCTCTCCTTGCCATTTATGCAGTAGAATTTCCAATAATCTGGATTTTGCTAATTGTATCCACATGATATCTTTTAAAATATTCACCATTCCCTGCATTATCTGCATTCTCACTCTATAAATGGATTGCACAATCATTTATTAGGTATTTAGCCTAAAGACATTTTGGTGATAGTGGCAGGACTTTCCTTAGCAGCTTTTATAATGCCCAGTTATCTTTCTTTTGTGATGTTAGAAAATTATGCTTCTAAGCCCATAACTTCATTGGAGTGTGAAAATATTCTAATTCTCATTCATGTTCAATTATTAGCAGTAATATTTCTACAATAGAGAAACTTCCTCTTGTCAACTATTTCTTTATATTGTACAGTTAGTACAAGAAAGGCAGGATAAATGTTTGATCCTTTCAATTACCACTTCTTAAAATAATATGTTGATTTCCCAGAATCCTCTATAGGTGACAAGAGTTCTTTTATTTTTTGAACTCATGTATTTAAACATATTTGCTGTGTCTAGTAGATCGCTCACATTTTCCCAATTTTTTCCAGTAAAATTTGGCTGCTTATTCAGATTGGATTCTGAGACCTTTTTGATATAACTTTGATGGTCATTTAAATGTTCTTGCTTTATGGTATGACACTGTGTTCCAAAACTTCTGTGGTTTTCTATGTGACCCCTCCAAAATTCATGTGTTGAAGCATAATCTCTGTGATAATCATTTTTTGTTGCTTTGACAAAATATCTGATAAAAAACTTGAGGAAAAGAAGGATTTATTTTGGCTCATGATTTCAGAGGTTCCAGTCCATAGTCACTTGGCTCCACTGATTCTGGGCCTTTGCATGGTGAGGCAGAGCATCATGGCAGGAGCATGTGGTGGAGTGAAAGGGCTCACCTCATGGCAGACAAGAGGCAGAGAGAGACAGAGAGGAAGGGGCTAAGGACAATATATGTCCTTGAAAGAAATGTCCCAAGTGATCTACTTCCTCTAAGGAGGCCCCAGCTCCTAAAGTCCATTCATATATAAATTCACTAATGATTCATTGATGAAGTTAGAGCCTTCATGATCCTGGTGCCTCTGAACACTGCTATGGATCAAGCCTTCAATATGTAGGTATTCAGGGGACCTTTCATAACCAAACCACAACAATCTGTTGTGGTAATATAGAGAGAAGGGATCTTTTGCAAAATGATTATGTCATGGGGAAAGGTGATTCATCCCTTAATAAAGTCCTAGAGAGAACTAACTCAGGCCCTTTTTGCCCTTCTGACTTCCACCATGAGAGAGCACAATGTTTACCCCTTATAGAGGATGCAGCAGGAAGGCACCATCTTAGAAGCAGGGATTGGGCTCCTACCACACATTGAAACTACCAGTGCTTGATCTCCCAGCCCCTACAACTGTGAGAAATAAATTACTGTTTTTTATTAATTACTCAGTCACGAGTATTTTGTTATAGCAGCACAAACAAAGACAAGGATTTGCTTAAATTTTGCTTCCCAGCCTTGGAATTAGTTAACTCTACAAGAATCGGGGTTCCTTTTAAGTGGGAAATAAAATTAGAAACCACAAACTGAGTGCTGTGGGAGCTCATTGCTGCTAGGTCAGTAAATGTTTCTAGGCCTTTTTGGTGGGGAGAACTAGGAAAATAGTTGTTTTCTTGTATTAAGAGAAAATACATCATGAGTTCATATGGATATTTACAATTCAAATTTAGGATTAAAGGATTTGTACTTCTTTGCTTTCACATCCTTTTTCTCATACTAACATCTTTTATCCCAGTAATCTTATTTTATTAGTAATTTTAGTGTACAATTTAATGGGTCTCATCCTGACATTTTCATACATGCATCTCCTTCTACATTGCTCATTTTCACCTCCCCCATTACCCTCACAATACCTCCCTCTCCTACCGCTCCCACTCCACCAATGGTCCCCCTTCTACTTTCATGTCTTATTTGTGTGGACTATCTATCTATCTATCTATCTATCTATCTATCTATCTATCTATCATCTATCTATCAAATCTATCTATCTAATCTATATTTCAATTTTGGCTTAAGGGGAACATTTCTGATATTTCCTTTCCTTTCTCCAATTACCCTTTTTTTCTTGCCCTTTCTCCCTTTTCTTTGGTCCATTGTCTTTACTTGCATGGCCACTTCTGGTTTCATGACCTATGTTTTAATAGTAAATATTGAAGTTTAACATCCACATGTGAGGGAAAATATGTGACATCTGTTTTTCTGAGTCTGGCTTATTTTGCTTAAAATGATGATCACTAGTTCCATCCATTTTCCAACAAATGTCATGATTGTGTCCTTCTTTTATGGCTGAAAAACACTCCATGGTGTAATTATACCACAGTTTCCTTATCCATTTGTCTATTGATGGACCCTATGTTGATTTCATATCTTGGTAATTATGAATAATGCTGTAATAAACATGGATGACCCGTTATTTCTGTGGCACATTGACATATTCCTTTGGATATACACCCAGGAGGGGTATACTTGGGTCATATGGTAGTTCTAATTTTAGTTTTTTGAGGAACTTCCATATTGATTTCCATAGTGGCTTCACCAACTTGCATTCCCCCCACCAGTGTAATAGGGTTCCTTTCTCCCTGCATCCTTACCTGCATTTGTTCTTTAATTTGTTGATGCTAGCCATTTTTTGACTGGAGTAGGATAGGATAGTATGATTTGCATTTCCCTAGTGGAAAAGGAGGGACTGAGATTTAGCTCAGTTGGTAGAGCAGCACTCTACAGTCTCTGAGGTCCTGGGGTTCATTCCCAGCACCACAAAAATGGGAGAAGAAGGTGGCAGACCACTCCCAAGGAAATCCAGAAACAATCAGCCATCGAAAACTCTATAAGGGTCATTATGAGTCAGACACAACTCAATGGCATCTAACAACAACAACAATGGAAAAAGATGTTGAATTTTTTCATATGATTGTTGGTCATTTGTATTTCTTCTTTTGAGAAGTGTCTGTTCAGTTTTTTTGCTCATTTTTTGATTGGATACTTTGCTTTTTTGTCTTTTAGCTTTTTGAGCTCTTTATATATTCTAGATATTAACCCTATCTGATGTATAGCTGGCAAAGATTTTCTCCCATTCTGTTGTAGGCTGTCTCCACTCTGAAATTTTGTCCTTTGCTATGCAAAAGCTTTTTAATTTAATGCAATCCCATTTGCCAATTCTTACTATTTATTGTTTCCTGTATTACTGGGGTCCTATTCAGAAAGTCCTTACTTATACCTATGTCTTAAAGTTTTATCTATGTTTTCCTCTAGCAGTTTCAAAGTTTCAGGTTTTACATTGAGGCCTTTGATCCATTTTGAGCTGGTTTTTGTACAAGGTGAGAGGGAGGGATCTAGTTTTAGTTTTCTATGGATTTGACTCAGTGGTGCCTAACAACAACAACATGAGGTTATCCAGTTCTCTCAGCTCCATTTGTTGAAGAGGGTATCTTTTCTCCAAGTTATGTTGTTACCTTTGTTGAATACTAGGTGATTGTAGCTGTATGGATTTATTTATGAATCATCTATTCTGTTCCATTCATCTTCATGTCTTTTTTTGTGCCAGTACCATGCAGTTTTTGTTACTTTGGCTTTGTAGTATAATTTGAAATCAGGAATTGTGATAGACCCTACATTGTTCTTTCTGCTCCCATGCTTCAGGGTTTTTTGTGCTTCCATGAATTGTAGGATAATTTTCTCTTTCTGGGAGGAATGCCTTTGGGATTTTGATGGGGATTGCATTAAGTCAGTGGATTGCTTTTGGTAATAAAGCCATTCTCATAATATTAATTCTTCCAATCCATGAGCATGGGAGATCTTTCCACCTTCTGGTATCGTCTTTTAAAGTTTTCATCGTAGAGGTCTTTCACCTCCTTGGTTAGGCTTATTCTCAGGTATTTTATTTGTTCTGAAGCTTTTGTAAATGAGATTGTTATCTTGGTTTCTTTCTACACCTGGCCATTATTGGTATATAGAACAGTTACTGATTTATGTATGTTGATTTTTGTATCCTGCCACTTTATTGAAAGTATTTATCAGTTTGAAGAATTTCCTGTTGGAGTCTTTAGGGTCTTTTAAGTTTAGGATCATACCACCTGCAAATAGGGATAATTTGATTTCTTCCTTTCCTATTTGTATCCCTTTTATTTTTTTTCTGTTGTCTTTTTGCTGTGGCTAATAATTTAATTATTACATTGAATAGTAGTGGAGACAGTGCACTTCTTCGTCTTGTTCCTAATTTAAAGGAAATACTTTCACTTTTTCCCAATTTAGTATGATGTTGGCAGTAAATTTTTCATATATTGCCTTTAATATGTTGAGATATGTTCCTTCAATTCCTAGTTTCTTCAAGCCTTTTATCATAAAAGGACATTGATCTTTTTCAAAGGCCCTTTCTGCATCTATTGGCAGGATCATGTGATTTCTGTTTCTCAGTCTATTTATATGCTGTATTATATTTATTGTCTTACATATGTGGAACCAGCCTTGCATCACTAGAATGAAACCAACTTGATTATAGTATATGATCTTTTTAATGTACTGTTGAAGTCAGTTTGCAAGTATTTTATTAAAGATTTTTACCTCTAGGTTCATGAGGGAAATTGGGCTGTAGTTCTTCTTTTTTGATGTGTCCTTATCTGGTTTTGGTTTCAGAGTAATATTGGTTTCATACAATGAGTGTGGTAGTGTTCCTTCCATTTGTATTTTATGAAAGAGCTTGAGAAGCATTTGGTGCTAATTCTTCATTAAAGATCTTGTACAATTCAGCAGTGAATCCATCTGGTCTGGTGCTTTTCTTTGTTGGGAGACTCTATTACTGCTTTTATCTTGTGGCTCATTATAAGTCTGTTTAAGTTGTTTGTATCCTCAACTTCATTTTGGCATGTTATGTATATGTAGGAATTTATCTATCTCATCTAAGTTTCCTAGTTTTTGGAATATAATTTTTCAAAATATTCCCTAGTGATTCTCTGGACTTCATTGTAATTTCCCCTTTTTCATCTCTAATTTTCTTCATTTGAGTATTTTCCCTCTTTCCTTTGGTGAATTTGGCTAAAGGTTTTCCAATCTTATTTATCTTTTCAAAGAACCAGTTCTTTGTTTCATCAATTGTTTATATTTTTGGTCTCCATTTCACTAACTTCTGCCCTGATCTTTATTATTTCTTTCTGTCTACTGATTTGGGGTTTTGTTTGTTCTTCTTTTTCTAAGAGATGGAGGTGCATCATTAAGTTATTTGAGTCCACTCTGATTTTTTAAAGTAGGTACTCATAGCTATAAACTTACCTTTTAGAATAACCTTTGCTGTATCCCAAAGGTTTTTGGTAGGTGGTGTTTCTTCATTTTCATTTTATTCTAAGAACTTTTTGTATTTCCTCTCTGATTTCTTCACGTACCCACTGGTCATTTAAGACTGTGTTGTTCATTCTCCATATATTTGTATAGTTTCTGTAATTTCTCTTGCTTTTGATTTCTAGTTTTATTCCTTTATGGTCTTATAAGATACACAAAGTTATTTTAGTTTTTCTGTATCTGATAAGACCTGATTTTTTGCCTAAATATGATCTATTTTAGACAAAGTTCTGTGACCTTCCAAGAAGAAAGTGTATTCAGCAGCTTTTGGGTAGAACATTCTGTACATGTCTATGAAGTCCATTTGATCTACTGTGGTATTTAACTCTGAAGTTTCTTTGTTGATATTTTTCTGAATGTTCTATCTATTGATGAGAGTGAGATGAATTCGCCCACTGTCATTATATCTGGACCTATCTGTCCCTTTAAGTCTAGTAGTGCTTTCTTTTTCTTTCTTTCTTTCTTTTTTTTTTTTTTTTTTTTTTTTTTTTTTTTTTTTTTTTTTTTTTTTTTTTTTTTTTTTTTTTTTTTTAGTGAAGTTGGGTGCACCAACGTTTGGTGCATATATATTTATAATTGTTATATCTTCTTAATCAATTGTTCCCTTTCTTAATATGTAATGACCTTCTTAGTCTCTTTGGACCAGTTTTAACTTTAAAACAAATGCTGGTGAGGCTGCGGGGAAAAGGGAACACTTTTACATTGCTGGTGGAGCTGTAAAATGGTGCAACCACTATGGAAATCAGTATGGAAGTACCTCAAAAAACTAAAAATAGAACTACCATATGACCCAGCTATAACACTATTGGGAATTTACCCAAAGGGAGATGAGTCATCATACCATAGAGACACCTGCATCTCCATGTTCAATGCAGTGCTTTTCACAATAGCAAAGATATGGAATCAGCCAAAGTGCCCCTCAACAGAAGAATGGATAAAAAAACTATGGTAT
>VMDO01004112.1:0-130507 GCA_007922755.1 Pedetes capensis
CTTCATTTGTGGCCTTAGTGGTGGGTGCATAAATTTGAATAATAGTCATATTAATTGGCCTTCCTTGTAGGCGTATGGATATTATTCTATCACTGACAACATTGTATTTCATGACAGATCTTGAAATGTCTTTTTTGATGATGAATGCAACCCCATTTCTCTTTAGTTTATCATTCCCAGCATAGTAGACCATATGATTATCTGATTTAAAATGCTCTATGCCAGTCTATTTTAGCTCACTGATGCCTAGAATGTCAATGTTTATGTGCTCCATTTCTCTTTTAATGATTTCTAGTTTTCCTAGATTCATACTACGTACATTCCATGTTCTGATTATTAGTGGATGTTTACAGTTGTTTCTCCTCATTTTGAGTCATGCCACATCAGCAAATGGAGGTCCCTGGGGTTTTACTCCATCTCTGTCATGACTGTAGACTCTACTTTAAGGAGGCAACTCTTCCCCAGTCATCTTTTGAGTGCCTTCCAACCTGGGCCTCATTTTCTGGCACTATATCTCGCAGTATTTCTTTACTATCCATAGGGTTCTCAATGGCTAGTTGTTTTGGGAGTGGTTCACCAGGTCCTACTCCCTAGTTTGTCTTAGTCTGGAAGCTCAGCTGAAAACCTGTCCACCATGGGTAACCTTGCTCATATCTGAGGTACCAGTGGCAGAGCTCTCAGCCTCATCGCAACACACAAGCCCCCACACTGGGGCAAACTGATAGACATGTGGGGTCAACCTTTGCTAGAACAGTGGTATTCAGTATTCATGAGAAAAAATAATGAACTGAGACCCTTGGTTTACATCGGGAACATACATTTTCAACTAAAACATAAATCTAAATGCAAGAGCCAAAACCATAAAAATTCTATGAGAAAACATAAGAGAAAAATCTTTCTAACTGTGATTTAGGCAAAAATTTATTCAATGTGCCAAGAGAAGTCTGATCCATAAGAGTATAACTGGAAATTAAACTTCACAAGAATCATAAAAGTTTTCTCTTCAGAGGACGGCTTTAGGAAAATGAAAGTAGAAGCCATTGTGTGAAATAGAATATAGTCATACCTCAGTAGTAGAAGTCTTCAAAGCTCATCAAACCCAGTACTAGTCACATTTTGGTGAAGAAAATATGTTTCAGCACTGGAGGCTTGCTGGGGACTTTGTTGCATATGCTAGAACTTAGGTGAGTCACAATGCTGCTGCCACAGAAAATGTTTCATTACTGGACACTTTCTTGCCACTTAATGCCTCTCTTGAGTGATGAAACAAGGGTGGAAGCCTCAGTCTCAGAGTAGATCATGAACAGGGTAGAACTCCCACATTTTTGTCCTTACTGTCTTGTACTTTTGTGCATTTTAAATACTAATCATGAGCCACAAAATAGTAGCCCAATAAAATTATTTCTAACTACATTGTCTCTTATGGGAAAAAATTGTTTGTTACTCAAGTTCAGGAATGAACTAACAATGAGTACCAAGGTACCAAAGTACCACTGCATTTGAAAATCATGTGTGTGAAATAAGACTATATTCAAACTATATAATAACTATCACAACTCAAAAATACAACAAACAATTCAGCAAAAATTCAGCAAAAAAATTGACTGGACATTTTACCAAAAAAAATAATAATACATGAAATGTTAATAAGCTCATGAAAAGATGTTCAACATCTTTAGTAATAGGGAAAATGCAAATTAAAACACATACTGCAATGGGGGGAAAAAAAGGCTGACCACACCAGGTGCTGGCATAAATGCAAAGAAACCAGAACTCTTATCCCTTGCTAGGGGTGACATACAATGGTATTGTCACTTGGAAAGCAGCTTGGTAGTTTCTTTAAAAATTAAGCCAGGCATGGTGGTGCATGCTACAATCTTAGCAACTTAAGGGACAGAGGCAGCACAATCCCAAGTTTGAGGCTAGAGTTGGCCTGCACAACTTAATGAGATCTCACCTCAAGATAAAAAATAAAAAAGGAGCTAGGGGTGCAGCTCAGTGGTAAAGCACTTGCAAAGTATGCACAAGATCCTGAGTTCAGCCCTCAAGTACTAAAAAAATAAAATAAAATAAGTGCATTCTTAACACACAACCTAGCAATTCCATTCACAGGTATCTTCCCAAGAGAAATGAAAACATCTACCCAGTTTTGTTCACACATGCTTGTAATGGAATTATTAATACTAGCTAAACCTGGAGGGGGCACCAAATGTCTAGTAATTGGTGAATACACAACAAAATGTAGTAGAGTTACACAATGGAATACTATTCAACAATACAAAGGAATAACGATCGATAGATGCAGTAATATGAATGAATTTAAGAAATATAGCTAAAACAAGCCAGGCACAAAAAATGTACATATTGTATGATTCTAATTATATGAAAACTCTAGAAAAGGGAAAACCATAGAAACCGAATATAGATTAGTAGTTGCCTGAGGCTGGGTGAGATAATGAGATTGACTGCAGATGGACCCAGGGAAATTTGAGGGGATAGAGTGTTCTCACACTGGATTATGATGATAGCTGCATAACTGAATAAATTTCCTCAAAATCATTGCTTAAAATTATACATCAGTAAGGCTATTAAAAACCAAAAGATATTCATCAAAGAAAATTAAAACAAAAAGTACAGGAAAATAAGTTTCTTCACCTGCAATCTTACCTCTTTGGTTTATATCTTGAGTAAAACAGGATATATTGAAATGTATCTACTCAATCTTTTAAGATTGGATTTTGAAGTTGTTTCTAGTCTTTCATCAGTAAATATGCTAAAATAAACATTCATATACATATACTTTTGTTTGTATGTCTGGTTAATACCTTGAGATCCATTCCCAAGTTTAGGATAAGTTATTTAGCCAAAGAATATGTTGGTTTTCTACTGCTGTTAAACAAATTGCCACAGACTCAGCAGCATGAACAACACGCATGTATGCCCTCAGTTTCAGTGGGTGAGGGATCTAGGCAGGGCTTGGCTGGGTTCTGTGCTCTGGGTCTCACAAGAAGCATTCAGGGTATCAGCCAGGGCAGCGGCTCACCTGGGGCATGGGCTTCTCCACAAGTTGACTGAGGCTGGCAAAATTCTGTTTCTTGTAATCGTAGGACCATAGCTTGGCAACTAGAGATTGCTTGTTGTGTTAGTCATCTTTCCATTGCTGTGACAAAATACCCAAGATAAACAACTAATAAAGATAAAAAGGTTATTTTGGCTCATGATTTCAGAGGTTTCAGTCTATGGTCATCTGGCTTCGCTGCTTTTGAACTCATGGTCAGATAGAATACCATGGTAGGAGAGTGTGGCAGAGGAGACAGCTCACTTCATGGGGGATGTATTAGTCACCAAGTGTGACAGAGAAATTAACCAAATCAAAGTTATGGAAGAAAACGATTTATTGGGGGGCTCATGGTTATAGGACATCAGTCTGTAATGGCAGAAAGAATGGCAGCAGGGAAGGCATGACAGACACATGGTAGAGAATCTCACATCTTGGTGATAGGAAAACAGAGAACAAAGAGAGAGAGAATGACTGGAACTTCAAGTCCAGGTAAGAACCTCCAAAGACCTACCCCCAGGCATCTGTTTCCACAAAGCTAGCACCCCTCCTCCATAGACTGCACAAATGCTGCCATCACCTGGGGACTAAATATTCAAACACATCACCTTTGTGGGATATTTTAGATTCAAACCATGAGATTCTGCCTCTGGACCCCAAAGTTTCATAGCCATTTCATAATGCAAAATGCCTTCAGTCCAACTTTAAGAGTCCCCAAAGTATTAAAAGTCTCAACCATGTTCAAAAGTCCAAGCTCTAAGTCTCTACTGAGACTCAAGGAAACTTAGCTATGAGCCCCAGCAAAACAAATAACAGGTTATATACTTTAATATTCAATGTCACAGAGTAAACATACCCATTCCATAAGGGGAAATGGGGGCACAGAAAGGAAAGATTGACGTGAAGCAAGGCCAGGATCTCGCTGGACAAATAAACCCTGAGGCTCTATATCTGGCATCTGGTACACATGACATCATCTACCATCTGGCATCATCTGGGCTCAAACAAGCTTGGCCAGCTCTGCGCTCATGGCCCTGCCATTTGTAGCACACATGGCCCTCTTGGGATAGCTCTGCTCATTGCTGGTAGCTTTCTTCAGTGGATGTTTTCATGTTACTGGCATCTATAACATCCTGAGGTCTCCACTGTTGCTTCGGCTCCACGTGCAAAGTTCCACATCAGCCTTCCAGGGGCTCTCCACAAGGCATATGACCTTGATACACACTGCCTGGCCTCACAGACTATCTTCTGGAACCTTGGTAGCTCCTTCATAAACCCTTAACTCTTGCATTCTTCATGTCTGCAAAACCAGCACCACAAGGACATTGGCAAACTTTGCTGCCAGCTCAAGCAATAGCTGGGACTTACTGAACCACAGCTGCAGAGCAGCCTCTGTGTTCTCTGGAAGGAAACTAATTTTCTGGGAAAATTCTTTTTAGGAGTACATCCTGAAAGCATTTGCTTTTCAGACATTAACCTTAATAATAAAAGTCCTTTAAGTGGGTTTGCTGTTTCACTCTCAGGCCTTTGGTAGGAGAGGCTTGGCCACCTCCTATTTTGCCCCCAGGGGATTCCTATTTTCCCAGCAAAAAGTTAGAGGCTTCCCTTTACTTCAGCTTATCTTTGTAGCAATTACAGTCTCTTTGCCTGTGCCAGCCCTGTCTGCAGTGACCTCAGACAAGCCCGGGCTTTTTTCCTCTTTAAATTGCACATTATTCAGAGCTTTGTCTTCTGCCTTTTTCTCTATTTTTTCAGCATAAATTTGGTTGAAGGCAGCAAGCAACATCCATGCCACACCCCCTATCTTTCTGCCCTCATGATATTGCCCCCACCAAGTTAATTATTAGTCCATTACTTTTGAATTCAGCCTTTAGAATTCAAATCTTTAGAATAGGGATAAACCAGAAACAAGCTCTTTGCTAGAATCTAACATTCATCACCTCTTGTCCAATGCCTTATAGAGTCCTCATTTTCCTCTGAAATTCTGTGAGCCCCATCCACATTTCTATCAGAAGCAGCATTCTGGTCTTCCAAATGCTCATCAGAACCTCCCCTCAAGGTCTCCCTACAGAATTCCAGGACTTCTTTAGCCTGCATCTCCAAATTCTTCCAAACTCCTCCCACCAACAAGTTCCAATGGCCATGAATCACATGGTCAGATTCCTGCACAGTAATGACCTCACTCTCCAGTACCAATTTTCCATATTAGTCAGTTGATGCGTCTCTGACAGAGAAACTGACCAAATCAAACTTATGGGAAGAAATGATTTATGGGGGATAGGGCTCATATTACTCTATAATGGCAGAAGGCCTGGTGGGAGGGCGAAGATGGACATCCCATAGTACAGAACCTCACATCTTGGTGATCAGGAAGGAGAAAGAGAGAGAGAGAGCAACCAGAACTGTAGGTCCAGGTATAAACCTCCAAAGACCCACCCATAGGCAGCTGCTTCCATAAAGCTAGAATCCCACCTCCCAAAGTTTCATAGTCTCCAAAAATGGCACCACCACATGGGTACCAAATATTCAAACACATGATCTTTGGGGACATTTTAGATTCAAACCATGACTGGAGCCAAGAAGTGAAAGAGAAAAGACATAGCCAGGATCCCAATATCCCCTTCAAGAGCATATCTCCAATGACCTAACTTCTTTCACTAGACCTCAACTCCTAAAGCTTCCACCACCTCCCAATCACACCACAACCTGGAGACCAAGACTTTAACCTACAGGCCTTTGGGGGACATTTAAGATCCTAACTATAACATTCACCATTCCTTATCATGGCTTTCTCCACATTTTGGTAGTTTGCTTATTCAAGGCCAAGAGGAAAGTAGCTGCTGCTGTTTGTCAGTGGCCTGCAGAGCTGGGCTCCTTTGACTGGACCAGTCCTACTGAGTACAGTTTCCCTCTTGATTCAATTAATTAGAAACCTTCATTACATTTGTAAAATCCCTTTATCTTTGCCATATACCATAACCCAATCAATGGAGTGCTGGCCCATCATAGTTACCATCTCATCTTTACTCAAAGGTATGTATACTAGGGAGTGTGAAAATTGGGGACCAGCTTAGAAGTCTGCCTAGCACAAAGAATTTCCACATTTGTTAAGATTAGGATTCAAATAGCCAAACTTTTTAAAGAATATTTATATCCCCACCACTAAAGGGCCAATTTACTCAGCACTGGATATTATGATTATGCATGGTCTCTCTTAGGGAGAGGAAAATAATGTTGGCTTGAGATTATTGAATGGTGAAAGAACATGTGTTGAATGCCTTGGCTAATATTAAGATTGTTATAGTCTTTGGAAAGTTTTGTTTTGCCTTTACAAATCACCTGTTTATTTCTTGGATTGTTTTATTCTGGTGGTAATTCTGTTACCTGTTGCTTCATAATCTCACTTTCTATATTTAAGAATATTAATTATGACCCATATAGCAAGTCTTTTCTCTCAACATATCTTAATTTTAATTACATTGTAGTGTCTTATAGCCTTTAGTAATCATTTAACTTTTATAATCAGCCATATTAACTATTATGGTTTCTTTTTTGTGGTTTTCTTTTGTGTGTTTTTTTTTGCTTTGACATGTTTTCTCTGAGCTTTCTATTTCTAAAAAGTAAAAGAATTGAGTGAGTTTTCTAGTTGCCGTCTCAGAAGAAGGTTAGATGATGGACTGAAAGATAATGTGCACAGATGTTTTAGATTATACAGAGCCCATGAGTCTTCTATTATGTAAACTAATTCTTAGCCAAAGGTACCCAGACACGTAGAAGAATATACCATTCTTTCAGATGATGTGATTGAGGGAAATGCGTCACATCATTCTGTTAACATTCCAGGACCCCAGTGTTGGCTCCAGTTTTGTCTCTTCCTCTCTTGATTTAGGGATATCAAATTACAGCTCTGAGTATTTGAAAACAAACCTAGGGATGAAATCTGGGAATGAAAACATTATTTTTTAAAAAATACTTTGGATAACCAAGACAGTATGCATTTCAGGCAAGATCACTTCTTTTTGTTGAATTACAAAATAATGATGAAATATTTCCTTGACAGAAACAAAATTACTTTATGAGCTAGCTATTAAAAAGCAGGCTCAAATTCCTCCTTCATTTATAGATGAGTGACTCATAATTAAAGGATAGAAATAAAGGCCTTAAGCCTTCTTTAACATCTCAGCAATAAATGTCTCCATCAAAAAAAGAGGAAGACTAGAGGATCTCTAAGTTCCTACCCAAATCTTATACTTAAATTCTATCTGGCATTTGACTCAAGGTTTTCTGATTACATTTTTTCTTTGCTCTTTTCAAAATCCCCATCCAAAATCGAACCCCAGGTTCCCCCTCTTCTGCTTTACAGATTCCTGCTAGGCATTGTTGTAAAACACTCCCTTCTCAGTCCCAAGTCAACGATCCAAAAGCAGAATCTTACCAATTCTCTTAAACCTCTTGTTTTTTGTATTCATTGAATTTGGACAACTCTTCTTTTTTGAAGCCAGATGAGGTGGTGCATGCTGGTAATACCAGTGACTGGGGAGGCAGAGGCAGGAGGATCACAAGTTCGAGATCAGAGGCAGTCTACATAACTTAGCGAGACCCTGTCTCAAAAAGGAAAAACAATGGGCTGGGGGTGCAGCTCAGTGGTCCAGCACTTGCAGAGCATACAAGCACGAGGCCCTGGGTTCAACTTCCAGTACTTGGGGGGAGGGGGAAGCTCTTTTTTTAGTGTTCTGGGATAAGTAACTTCTCATCAACTTTTTCTAATCCCTTGTCTAATCAATATCTAAAGGAGGAATATTTGTCCACAACAATCCCTGGCTCCTTAACTTTCTTTCAACGTCTCCTAAAATATACTGGTTCAAGCTCCCAGTCTGTCCCCCAGAATTCAGTGTAGAAAATTCTTTATGTTCTTTATCTTTCCTAATGGGATGGATCCAAAAATAGGGTAGCCAGGCTAACATTCCTATGGCTCCCTATTTTCTGTTGAATTAGGAACAAACTACATAGACTGTAAATGAGGCCCTTTAACAGCAGACCCCACTCTGAATTTTTCAACCTTTTCTTTGTCTTCCTTCTGCTTATGCCCAGCATCTCAGCCTCTGGAAATAATTAGTGTTTCCTGGATACACCCTATGTTTTGCCAATTCCTTGACTTTTAGGTTTGTTTTCAAGTTTTTATTTTCAGTGTTCAAAGTTTATGTAATGTTTTGGATACCTACTTCACAATAAAAATAAATAATAATGTAAAATACCTCAATTACAAAAAAACTGAATGTTTTTATTGGAGACCAAAAAATATAGCCCATCCTTTAGTATCCATGGAGAATTGGCTCCAGAACCCACTGCAGATTCAAAAATCCAAGGCTACTCAAGTCCCTTACATGAAATGGTGTAATAATCACAGATAACCTACACACATATTCCCTACACACGTGTTCCTACAAATTTTAAATCATCTCTAGATTATTTACAATACCTAATTTGATGTAAATGCTATGTAATTCATTGTTTTATTGTATCATTTAGGGAATAATAACAAGAAAAGCATGTTCAGTACAGATATAATTTTTCCCTAATTATTTTCTATCTGCAGTTGGTTGAATCCATGAATACAGAACCTGACAAATCAGAGGGCTGAACATAAGATTAATTAATTAACTAATTAATTAATTAATGTCTATACAGAGTGAGTGTATGAAAGATGGATGGACTCTTGGGAGCCTCTACCCCAATCTTTCACTAGTGCGTGGCAGAGGACTGAGTTGGATTACCTGAGGTCACATAGCTAGTCTGGACAAATCTCGGACCAGAAATTGAGCATTTTTCTACAGCTCAGGGGAAAAAGCAAAATCTACCTTTTAATAGGACCTGGTCAATTAACAAACAGGGCTTAGATGCCAGCTATGAGTGAAGTGTTGGGTCCTGGGTATATAAAAATGAAAAAAAGGCCCTAGTTTCAAGGAACACATTCTAGGAGGAGATACACATGGACAATTAAGTACAATAAAAGGTGGCAGGTGTTATGGTAGCAATGATGGACTGTAGACACAGAGGAGGAGGTAGTTAGAGCTACTCAATGCAAGAGAGAAAGTAGAAGAAAGTAATAAAGTCATCCCTTTGGCTTCTTATAAAAAGATAAGCAATGCTCACCAGGGTGGACCAGCAAGGACTCAACATTACCAAAGGGACAGGAGCATGAATGAGCCAAAACTATTTGGGGGAAATGCAAAGAATATAGAGAATTTATAAAGTAGTGTATAGGACAAAGCACATCAAGATTACATTTGGAAAGCAAAGTAGGTCATGTATTATGAAAGGACTAGTAAGCCTTACAAAGGCATTTGGAGCAATAATTACTATTATTTTTATTAATGACTATCAGCTTCTAATTATAATTAATAGGTTCTATTTATTGGTCTGGCTGGGATTTAGCTCAGTTGGTAGAGCACCACTTTGAAGTCTCTGAGGTCCCAGGTTCGATTCCCAGCATCACAAAAATAGAAGGACGTGGCAATCCACTCCCAAGGCAATCCCAAAACAATCAACCATTGAAAACCCTATGACTGTCTCTACGAGTCGGACACTACTCGATGGCACCTAACAACAACAACAACAATTTATTGGTCATTTTCTATACTCACCATGATAAATAATTTACATTGACAGATAAGGAAACTGAGAATCAAAGATAAAGCCATAAAGCTGTTTAGTACTGGAACCAAGATTTGAACTGAAGTCCACCTAATCTTAAAGTGGAATATGCATCACACTGTAACCCATCTGTTTTTAATCTGGGATAATCAGAACATTTTAAATAGAGAAGAAACCTAAATGAACTCTTGTCCTGGAACAGTCTAGAGTTGAACTGTCCAATACAGTAGCCATTAGCCATACTGAAAATCAAATAACTGCCAGGTGAAGTGGCACACACCTGTAATCCCAGTGACTCAGGAGGTGAAGGCAGGAGGATCACAAATTCAAGGCCAGAAACAAGCTGTATAACTTAGCTAGACCCTGTCTCAATAAATAAATAAATAAATAGGAACTGGGGGTACAGCTCAGGCGTGGAGCACTTGACTAGCATGTGCCAGGCCCTGGGTTCAACCCCCCAGTAGTAAGAAAAAGAAAAAAGGAAAGAAAAGCAGAAAGGAACGAAAATCACATAACTATTTCACAATTGAGAGTCTAGGTCCTCACTTGCAATTGCCACATTTAAATTACTCAATAGCCACATGTGTCTAGTGGCTACTGAATTGGACAGTGCAGAAGAAACATTCCTATCATCACAGAAAGATCCACTGGGCACCCTGGTATAGAGATGCATCAGGCCGGGCGTAGTGACACACATCTGTAATACCAGAGACTCAGGAGGCAGAGGCAGAAGGATCGCAAGTTCGAGATCAGAGGCAGTATGCATAATTTAGCAAGACTCTGCCTCAAAAAGTAAAAAAATGGGCTGGGTGTGCAGCTCAGTGGTCCAGCATTTGCAAAGTATGCAAGCGCTAGGCCCTGGGTTCAACCCCCAGTACTTCCAAGAAAAGAAAAAAAAAAAGAGAGAGAGAGAGAGAGAGAGAGAGATGCATCAGACCAGGGCAGGGAGAGGAGAGACAGGTGAGAAAAGACTACAGGAAAACACTAAAGCCACAACGGTATGGGGTGAAACAAGTACTTCCAGGGTGTGACTGCCCACCTTTGGCCCCTCCAGCTTCATCTCCACCTGGGGACTTGTTAGAAAAGCAAATCCTCAGCTGCACCCTGAATGCACTGAGTCAGAAACTCTGGGCAGGGGCCCAGATGACTGCACTGTAAGGAGCTCCCCCAGGATGCTGATAGTCACTGCTGTGTGAAGACCATTGACACAGAGGAAGGGACAGACTTACAAATTATGGCGACCCAGAAATGTAGATGACTTTGAGGCCAACAGAGTGGTACATAGAGGAAGAATGAATCTAGGAGACCCCCAAGAAGGTTGATGAACAGAAGAGGAGAAACAAATCCAGGGAGAAAGGAAACTGAAGTTGAGTTGGCACTCCCAAGGGACATTCAAGTATCATTATCCCATTGGAAGTGTTGACCTAGAAATCAAATGATGCCTCTTCAGGATTGTTAGGATTAGGCAGATTAGCCCGGACTGGATAGGCTAGGTCACACTCAATTTTTTTTTTTAAATCTACTCAAATAGTATTATCTGTGTGTCTGTAAAGGCTGAGACATGTGTCTACACTTACACATAATTCTCCAACTCCAGTTCCTCTTTTCACTATTTCAAAGTTGTTGTTTGTTGTTGTGAGGTGCCCTCAAGTCGAGTTCAACTCGTAAGTGACCCTCTGTACAACAAAACAAAACACTCTCCAACACCTTGCCATGCCTGGCACTATAGGTGGTGCTTCTCTGCTATTCATAGGGTTTTCAATGGCAGATTGGTTCCCACCTGATCTTCGAAGCTAAGCAGGGTCGGGCCTGCTTAGTCCTTGGATGGGAGACCACCTGGAAATGCCCCGTATTCCAGGCTAGGGAGAAGGACCTGGCAATTCACTCCCGAAATAGTGTTTCAAAGAGACATCTTAAAATGCAAATTCAATCAGATAGCTGTGAATCTATTCTATTTTTAAAGACAAATAATTAACCTGTGTTGTTATTCTGACTATTATTAGTATTTGAAATTTGTCAAGCAGGATACACAGAGCCCTAGTGTGGAAGGGAAGAGAAGAGGTATCAGGGCTGACCCCAGCGAGAGGCAGGAGAGACAGGCCAGAGTCCTGCGAGTCTAGAGAGGAGCATCTCAAGAGAGCAAGAGGTGAACAGTGTCAGATTCAGAGAAATAGGGGAGATGACACCTTGAACCTGGCTGTTAGGAGACCATCATTTGACTTTTTCCAAGTTCTTCCTATAGAGGATCTGGGGACAGGATGGCAGATCGAGCCAGAACACTGCCAATGTTTGAAGAAGAAAGAGGAAGGGAAGAAAGGGAGGCAGCCCAGGGAGGTATCTGCTTTGCATTGTCACTTGGTTGGGGCAGAGTTGCCATGCTCCATATCTCCGTGAGAGTTTAGAGACCACACTTGTGATTGTTATGCTTTGCCTCCCCACAGTGCTGCAAGTAGCACCACCACAGCCCCGGATGCCCATCCTCTGCTCCTAGACAATGAGCTCCCAGTGGTCCTCTGTAATAGAGGGCGAGTCCTTCCCAGGTCCTTCACCATCTTCCTTGGCCTGTTCCACAGCCCTAGTGACACCTCTGAATCCTCACAGGAAATACAGCGTTAGCTGCAAAGCTGACACTTTCTTTACAAAACTGCCATTTGTCCAGTCCCTTCCAACTGACCTGGCCCAAACCCATCCTCACACCCTTCCTACTTCCTGTGAAGTAGGTAGGAAAGTGGAAATGTAACTGTGCCTGTTTCACAGCTGAAAATTGAGGCTCAGTAACTTGTCTGATGTCACCACCCCTCCTAAGCCACAGATCAACAACCCTATCTTACTATACTAATGCATTCATTCCCTATTTTCTCATGAAGTATTTCAGGTAGGGGCATTGGAAAGATAAAGAGTAGAAGGTCAAATGAGATGATGAAAGAACTTAGAAATTCAGTGGTTACACCTCTACATAATTGCCATAGCTGAGCTTTAAATTTAGCTCTAAGCTTTTGGCAGCCAAACAAAAAGGCAGACACTGTCAATTATGCAGTTCCTGTTTTCAAAAAGGAACCAAAATACGTCCTTGCCTAAATTCCAAAGGAAACTTCATATACTCATCTTCACAGAAGAGAGCCTTTCTCTAAACAAATTGAGTGAAACATTGCTCATGGTGACTTGTCGTAAAGCGCCATTTAAACCCTTAAGTTAAAACAGACTTTTCTACACAATCTTCTAACTAACTGCTCATTGGTGGATGTTTAACATATGGTTATAAAACCATTCATCTTGGGTTGGATCTTAATGTTCATGCTGTTGTTGCTATGTGCTGACAGGTCAGGTCCAACTCACAGGAACCCTATGTACAACAGATGAAATGCTCCCTGACACTGTGTCATGTCAGGCACTATTGTCAGTGCTTCTGTGCTGTCCATAGGGTTTTTGATGGCTGATTACTTTGGGAGTGGGCTGCCAGGTCCTTCTCCCAAGACTACAGCAACCAGTATTCCCAGGAGGTCTTCCATCCAGGGACAAACCAGGCCCGGACCGCTTAGCTTCTGAGATCTGATGAGATCAAACATCAGTGTGGTACAGTTGTAGACTTCAATGGTCATAGTTGTGGCTAAATGCTCTGCACTAATTAACATGGTTTAGTGCACTATGCTCCCTCCACAATAGATCTAAAAATTAAGTAGACTTTCTCAGTGTCTACATAACTTATATGCCCATTATGCACATAAACACACACACACCATCTTAAAAACAAAAAAGGGTACAATGTTCTTTTTAGACAAAGAAACTAATATCTTGCGTTTTTAGTAAATGCCAATTGGCTTAAGTGAGATGTCATCTATTATACACTAAGGGGACTAGAATATAGGCAAAAAAATGAGGGACACATTTTATAATCATGAGAGCAGGTGCTAAATAACTGTATCTCCTGACTCTCAAGCACTAACCCTTTCAATTAATCATAAATGCCTACTGGATTCTAATAAAGTTAGACCAATATGTCCCTTCCCTTGCATGAAGTGCCAAATGACCACAGACTGAGGGCTGTATTCCTGTATCTCATTAGGTAATCTATACATGGATATCCAGTCACCATATTACCATAGTGTTCCCAAGTTGTGCTTGTTCTTCTAAAACTGAGTGTATGTATGCAGAAAACCAGGCTGTTGAAATACATTTAATGAACACCTGCTGGCCTCAGAGTTCTGAGCAAGGCACTGGTTCAGAATATTAAAGAACCAAGTTGTTCTCTCTGTCCATGAGGAGTTTAAAGTCTTGTTGGAGAGAAAAAATACACACAGAAGTTATACAGCTAAGAACCCACCCAAAATAAGCCAAGGTACTAAGCAGCACACAGACATCAAGGCAGTAGGTAAAGGTGGGAATTGAGATAGGATGAAGAGTTGAATGGTAATTTTCACTGGCCACCCATTGGCTGACACAGAAGTGTTATAAAATAACATTAAGATGTAGAAAGAAATATTAAATAGAATTAATAGCCATACTATATCTGATGGGGAGATGAGCCAAATTAAGCTACATACAGAGGAATTCCATGCCCCAAATTTCAAATTGTCTTGTGTTATACCAGTAATTCATCAAAGGTAATGAGTTTTCACTTTTCCTGGAGTGACTGAAATAATCCAGACTTTGGTATCACTTATGGATACTCTGAATCTGTGAATACAGAGTTGTTCTGTTTAGGTGCCATCGAGTTGGGTATGACTCATAGCAACCATATGTACAATAGGATGAAATACTACCTGACACTGTGCCATGCCTACCACTACTGTCAGTGCTTCTCTGCTATTCATAGGGTTCTCAATGGTTGATTGTTTCAGGAATGGACTGCCAGGTCATTCTCCCAAGCCTACAGCACCCTACAGTATTCCCAGGTGGTCTCGCATTCAAATACTAACCAGGTCTGGCCCTGCTTAGCTTCTGAGATCTGAAGATCAGATGCCACAGTGGTATGGCTGTAGACAAATATAGAGTAGAGGCTGGGGGACTACATTTTTGCAATTCATCCAAGATAGAGTTAGTTCAAGGACTCTAACATAAGGGCCACTGTACAGCACAGCACACTAACCCAAGACCAGTCCATGTGTGACATAAAGGGAAAGCTACTGTGGGCTCACAGTGTTTCTAACCACTTTTGGTTAGCAGGACATAGAAAGGAATTGGAATCCTAGAATGATGTCACCGAAAGCCAAAACAGCACTCAAAGCAAACAAGATACCATTTTACTCATGAAAATTCACATTAGGTAGAAATTATGAACACATGTACAAACCTACATAGAAAAGTATATTCTACAATTAATTTACTAACCAGTAGAAGTTACTGGATGATTATATGTTGCATTTTGTAAAAAATCATTTAATTAAACTCATTGAACTTAGAAAGGAGTACAATGTAAATTCAAAAGGGTATAATCAAAAAGAATTGTTTGCATTAAATTTACTACCTGATAATTTTCATTGGATGTATTGTAGGTTTTCAAAAAAGAATTTTTGTTCTTTATTATTTAGCAGGCCTCAATTAGATATATTTGTTCTCTCAGATTAAAGACTACAATCATATGCTATGAAACCTCCTACCATGCTGTTATTAATTATATGTTTTTAAAGAACGTTGCAGATATGAGATCTTCTTTCTCCAGGCATTTTCCAAATGAATACTTATTAGCTCTTCTAAGGAGAAACTCAGAATACACAATAAATTTATACAAATTCTCAGAGTAAATTTGTATGAGTGTGAACTGACTACAGACTTGTTTCTTCAGATGGCACACACCCATATGATCTCAGGGGCCAGTGTTCTGCACTGTGTGGGAGCAAATTGCATATATGGTTGGGAGCATATGGTCTGGACATGAACCAGCTCACTCTTTCAGACCATGGATTCCCCCCATCCCATAATAACCACTCTATTCTGTTGCTATAATTTCAACTACAAACTTAATCTAAAAACTAAGAAAAATAGTATGTGTTTTCTTATTTCACGTGCAGATTGGATTCACAGTCACAAGCTCGGTGGAGAGCTCTTGATCATAAATCCAATCAAAAAGTGATTCTAATCCACGCCTGATCTTGTAGCTCTCTAGAACTGTTGATGAGGTACAGATAAAATTTTAGAATATATGGTGGAAAAAGTAAAAGCAAAAAGTAATATAATTGAAAATGGAAAAACAATATGATAAAAGAAAAATTTTGTTCTTTGAAAAGATCAATAAAATTGACAAATATTCAGTAAAAAAGAGACAGAGACAGAGAGGGAGACAGAGAGAGAGAGAGAGAGAGAGAGAGAGATTGGGAGAGAGAGAGGAAACTCTCATATCAGGAAAAACATGGAACATCACTATAGACCATGCAACCACCAAGAGATAATAAGGAGATACGAAGAATAACATTTCATTGATAGATTTGACAGCTTACATGAAATGGGCCAATTCTTCAAAATGCACAACTACCTCAATTCAGGCAATGCAAAATAGATGATTTGAATAACCCTATATCTACGAATGCCTGCGGCCATACCACTGTCGTGTCTGATCTGGTCAGATCATGGAAGCTAGGCAGGGTTGGCCCTGGTTAGTACTTAAATGGGAAACCACCTGGGAACATCAGCTGCTGTAGGCTTGGGAGAAGGACTTTGCATTCCACTCCCCCAAAAAATCAGCTATTGAAACCCCTATGAATAGCAGAGAAGCATTAACAATACTGTTTTGCCTGTTGTACATAGGGTTACTATGAGTCGGATACCAACTTCACAGCACCTAACAACAACATATCTATGAATAATACTGAATTAGTAACACTAAAATTTCAACAAAACAAAACAAAAACCTCACCAGATCAGATGGCTCTACTGGGAAATTCTACCAAGTGTTTGAAGAATTAACTGTAAATATACATTATCTTCCAGAGCACAGAGGGGACATTTTCCAGGTGACCTTATGAAGCTAGTATTAGCTGGATTCCAAGCCAAAGACAGAAGGACAAAAGGATACTTCAGACCAATATCCTTCATGCAGATAGATGCAAAAATCTTTAACAAAATATTAGCAATCAAAATTCAGCAATATATAAAAAGGTATTAAACACCATGCCAGGGATGCAAGTCTGGCTCAATATCTGAAAATCAATTAATGTAATCACTTGAATAGCATGCTAAAAGAGAAAATTACATGATGGGATATTGAATTTTATGTGTCAAGTTGACCAGACTATAGGGGGCCCAGATATTTAGCTGAATATTATTCTGGGTATATCTTTGAGGCTGTTTCTGGATGAGATTAACATTTGAATCATTAGATTGAGTAAAGCAAGCTGCCCTCCCCAATATGGGTGGACTTCATTCAATCTATCTGGGATTTAGCTCAGTTGGTAAAGTGCTGCGCTGCAGTCTCTGAGGACCCGAGTTCAATTCCCAGCACCGCAAAAATGGGAGAAAGGCCTGGCAATCCACGTCCAAGGCAATCTCGAAACAGTCAGCCATTGAAAACCCTATGAGGGTCACTATGAGTTGGATACCAACTCGATGGCACCTAACAACAACAACAACAATCATTCAATCTATTGAATATCTAAACGGAACAAAAAGGTTGATTAAGAAATAATTCTTTTGCTCTGTCTATTTTGAGGTGGAATATTGTTCTCCTGCCTTTAAACTCAGACTTGTACTGGAATTTATACCATTGGTACTCCTGCTTCACAGGCCTTCGGACTTGAGCTGGAACTACACCATTAGCTCTCCTAGGACTGAATTACTCAGCCTTCACAATTGTATGAGCTGATTCCTTGCAATAATAATATTAGTGCTGTTTCTCTGGAAAAACATGACTAATGCCCATAATTATATCAACAGAAGGAGAAAGGTAATTGACAGAACTCAATATGTATTCATGATCGAAATTCTCAGAAAACTGGGGAAAGAGGACATCCTCAACTTGATAAAAACCATCTACAAAAACCTACAGTTTACACTAAATGGTGAAATGCTGTGTGCTTTTTCCCTCATGTCAGGAGCAAAGCATGCAACTACTATTATTGAATATAATGCTAGAAATTCTGTTGTTGTTGTTGTTAGGTGCCGTTGAGTTGGTATCTGACCCATAGCGACCCTCTGTACAACAAGGGAAACACTATTGTCAGTGCTTCTCTGCTGTTCATAAGGTTTTCAATGGCAGATTGATTTTTGGGAGGGGGCTGCCAGGTCCTTCTCCCAAGCCTACAGCTTCTGGTTTTTCCCTGGCGGTTTCCCATCCAGGTACTAACCAGGCCCGACCCTGCTTAGCTTCCGAGATCTGACGGGATCGGATGCTACAGGGCTATGGCTGCAGGACTAGAAATTCTAGTCAATGCAATAAGACAATAAAAAGAAATAAAAAATCCATAGTGTGGAAGGAAGAAGTAAAGCTGTTCCTATTGCAAATAGCATTGTCTGCATAGCAAATCCTGATGAATCTACATAGAACAGAGTCATCCACACCTCCTATAATTCTGTGAATTCAACAAGAATACAAGATCAACTGCAAATATGAATTCTATTTTTACATTTTAGCAGTTAACAAACACATGGACTCAAATTAAATATACAATACCATTTACAATTGCTCAAAAACAAATGAAGTGCTTAGATGTAAGTCTAACAACACATGTTCAGGACTTGTACAATGAAAACTATGATTGCTGAAGAAAGAAATCAAAGAATAAATCTCTAGAGAGGTACACTGTATTCGTGAACGGGAAGACCTCAACATAGCACAAATCTTAATTTCCCCTATTATAACAGAATTCCTATCAAATCTCAGCAAGGTGTTTGTAAAAATAAGCAAGATTATTCTGGAATTTATATTAAAATTCAAAGGAACTAAACTAATTTTATAAAGGAAGAATTAAGTAAGAATAATTCATTGTCTCAGTTTCAAGACTTACTATACTGTTACAGTAATAAAGAGTATGTGAAATTGGAGATGGGATAGACATGTCAGACTGTCAGTGGAATAGAAGAATCTGCAATAGAACCTCACAAGGACAAAGATGCAAAGGCAAATCAATTAACAAAAGGTAGCTTTTCCAACAAATAGCATGAGACTTGTTGGCACTATTTAGAGCAATAAGCACTTACAATCAAAAGGCAAAAGCATTAAAACTGTTTAATTCTCTCAAAAGTGGGTCATAACTGGGTATGGTGACACGTTTGTAATCCCAGGATTCAGGAGGCAGAGGCAGGAGGATCTTTGTGTTCCATCCCCAGAACTACGGGAGAGAAAGAGGGTGGGGAGTACAAATCAAATTACAGACTGGGTGGGAAACTGCAAATGAAGGAAGAAGTTTT
The DNA here is from genome assembly GCA_007922755.1 of Pedetes capensis. NCBI lineage: Eukaryota > Metazoa > Chordata > Mammalia > Rodentia > Pedetidae > Pedetes > Pedetes capensis. Next base: position 19,052 of record VMDO01004112.1, read on the forward strand.
CCTAATGGTCTAGGATGAGCTTGAGTAGCAACAGCTGTAAAAGGGAGACATTCTGAGGCAAGACACAAAATCTGCCCTTTCTTCTCCTTGAAGTTACACCTGAGCAAGGAAGTGGGGGAGTTTAGACCTCACCGGATAAGCTGGGAGCCACCATGGCAGGACTAAGGTTTGGGCTTCCTGAGAGATATCACAAGGATCAAAAGTTAAGAGACAGAGCCTCAGGTGAAATGAACAACTTCCCAACAGGATGCAGGCTTTCAGAGCAAGTTAGAAATCCCCAGGGGAAGTTGAGCCCCAACCTCAAGCAGAGGGTTGCTGAGGCGCTCCAAAATCCAAGGCAGATGAGGCGGCATCAGAGAGGCAGACAGTCCAGCTACTGTAAAAGGACGTGTTCAGCATGGTGGGTCACTGTGGGAAAAATTGCACAAATATATTAACTGAGGAAAGGGAGGTGGGACACAAAATGTTGAGGGAAATTAGGCACTTTGGAGTCAAGTACACAATTCTAGAAAAATAGCTGCACAGACAACGGAAATCGTATGTGTGTTTACTAGGTGGTACATCAAGGGAATAAGTTTTAAAATTAAAAAATTGTTTAAGAACATACAAGCAGGAGAGGTCTGGCACGTTTCTTGGCAGAAATCTAAGCATCTGGAAGGGAAGAGCTTAAAAATGATTGGGAAGAGAGATTACAATTTTAAATGACAAAAAAGGATATTGTGAAAAAGAAAAGTTAGTCAATCTTACAAGCAATAAAGATATAGCTTCCCAAATGGGCAGAAGCAGAGGGAATGGAGTGCAGTTGGTGTTTGCTGCCGCAGGGGTGGAAGAGGCAGTTCTCCTCTGAAGATTTTCTTCATTGTCTCAGAACTGACTTGAGAGTTCAGGACACTGGTTTTCAAAGTGGGATTCCAGGAACCCTAGGGGCATAGGGCACAAAGAGTTTGAAGAAAATTAGTTTCTGGATCTTCCATGTCCCTGTGTACTCTTGTTTAAATGTGACTCACCAGAGAAAATACCTGGCCAGACTTTTTTTGTTTTGTTGTTTTGATTTGTTTGTTTTGTTCTTACTGTTGTTTTATTGAGATACTGCAGGACCTCATACTTTGCTCTCCCACTGAGCTGCTCCTAGCCCCTTTTTTATTTTTTGTTTTGAGACAGAGTCTCACTACTTTACACAGGCTGCCTCTGGCCTTGAGTTCGCAATCTTCCTGCCTCTTCCTCCTGAGTTGCTAGGATTACAGCCGTGCACCTCTCGTGCCTGGCCAAACAGTTTTCTGTTTGCTCCCCTTTACAACCTTCTTTCCTTCACTTCCTCAAAAGAGGGCAAATCTCTCATCCTCTTTTGTTCATTGCTCAGGTGTAAAAGGCTCAAGTGCACAAGACAAAAATTCAACAGTTCATTACATTTAGTAACCAGATACTCATTCTCATCCACAGAAGTGAAAGAAACTTTGCCAATATTTATTTAATAAATATAAAATAAATATTTCTCAAACTCTGCCACATGTGTATCATGTTCTGAGAAAGTCTATATAAGTTCCATGATAACCCAGTCTAGCAAATGTTTTAATACATGGATTTTTATAGTTGTAATACATAAAAAATGGATAGATAAAACCAAATTCATCTGTATTTTGTCATAGATGTCCAAGGAAGTGATCAATAATGATAATATGCACAAAGATACATTGGGATAAAATGGGGGGGGGGGGAGAAAATAGAATATGTGCTTGAGAAGTAAAAAATCAAAGAAGTAAAAATCTCTATATGCCTAAAAAAGAAAAAAAAAAAAAAGGAAAAAAGAGATGTGTTTTTGTAATGGCAATGGCCAGTGTCAAATTACCCTAGTATTTCTATTACCCTGGGCCCATTTAAAGGAGTAGTGCAACACCAATGTTAAAATATGCCAGAAAGCACACATTTTTAAATTTCTGAAATGTCTGCTGAAAATTTTATATGTCAATTTAAAAATGCATAAGTTTATACATAGATTTTCAAAATTATTTTAGGGTGTATATTGTTTTAAAAGATAATGATGGCTTTCTTTTCTCTCTTTGTCTTTTCTTTCCTTTTTTTTTTTTTTCTTTCCTTTTTTTCTAACTTGTGTTTTCTCAGTTCTAAAGCCCAAACTCAGGGCCTTGCTGTACCACTGAGCTATACCTCCAGCTCCATATAGGCTAGGCTTGAACTCAGTCTTCCTGCCCTCACCTACCAATTACCAGGATCACAGGCATGCGTCACCACACCTGGCAGATCATTGTGGTTTTCTAGGGAAACAGAAGACATGCATGATTGATGAGCAGAAATGTGTGCCTTCCCGAAGCTAACATGAATGTGTAGTAGATAAGGTTGGAGAAATTCCAGCATTTTCCTTGGCAATGATCTGTGGCCTAGGAGCAGAAATAAAGAATGAATATAGCAATGATCCAAAACTGAGCGTGGCTAAATGCTAAGAAGGCTTTGAGTGTTAGGAAGACAAGTTCAATAGCTGATTATAGTGTCTAAATTGGGCAGGGATGTGAGACCTGAAGCAAGTTGCTGAGTACTGTAAGATGGCAAGACTCCAGTTTAAACCTGAACTGGGAGGTGCAGAATAGAAAAAAGGTGAAAAGGGCATGCTAACTTCAAGCTTTTGAAGACAGATCAGTATAGTGTAACAATAAAGTTATTGTTTATGGCTTTAATATGGAGAAAATTGAAATTTTCAATATCAGGTGGTACAGGAATTGCAAAGCTAAGGTAAGTAATGAAAGGTCAAAATGGGCTGGGGACAGTGGTGCATGCCTGTACTCCCAGCAACTCAGGTGGCAGAGGCAGGAGGATCGCAAGTTCAAGGCCAGAGGCAGCCTGTGCCCTTAGTGAGAGCTTGTCTCAAGGAAAAAATTTTAAAAAGGGGCTGGGGATGCAGTTCAACGGTTTTTGTTGTTAGATGCTGTCAAGTTGTGTCCAACTCACGGCGACCCTCATAGGGTTTTCAATGGCTTATTGTTTTTGGGATTGTCATGGTAGGGGATTGCCACATCCTTCTCCTTGTTCAATGGTAGAGCACTTGAAAAGTATGGATGAGGCCTGGGTTCAGACCCCTAGAATTTCATAAAAGGGGGGATCTTGTGGATACTGACATGTATTGAAATGGCTAGAATGCTCAGCCAGGAGGAGGCAGGGAGGAAGACACAAATAGATGAGAACCAGGATGGTAGAGGAGGGCCAGCAGCAAAGTTAGGGCAAAGGTGCTCCAAGTGGACAGTGTGGGCTCTAGAAGCAAAGATGGAGTTTTACGTTTCAGAGTGACTCAGGCACTTGTACAGAAGATGCAAAATCTTGCTCTCTAGATCCATTGTGCAGAAATAAAACTGTATTTTTACATCTCTCCTTGGGAGGGCAAGGTGAAAAAGAAACAACAAATCTTAGGAGCTGGGTGCAGTGGTGCACACCTGTAATCCCAGCAGCAGTGGAGGCAGGAGGATTGCAAACAAGTTCAAGACCAGAGGCAGTCTGCATAACTTAGCGAGACCTTGTCTCAAAAAGTAAAACAAATGAGCTGAGGGTACAGCTCAGTGGTCCAGCACTTGGACAGCATGCAAGCGTGAGGCCCTGGGTTCAACCCCCAGTACTGCAAAAAAAAAAAAAGAAAAAAAGAAAAGAAAAGAAAAAAAGAAAAGAAAGAAAGAAAGAAAAAGAAGAGAAAAGAAACAACAAATCTTGACCCCACCCCTGCATTGCAGCTCTGCTCCTGTTGTCCATGACTTGCTCTATTTAGCCTTAATATTAGGGAAAATTCAGAATCCTCCCAGGAGATGATGTAAGTGTCTAGGGATAATACCTAGCATTGGCCAGGTATCAGGGAAGGTGGTTGATGTCAGCATCTCCCCCACTTCATCTCTCAGTATTTGCTGTTAATTGATCCAAGCCAAGAACCTGGTCAGCTCATCCAACCAACAGCTTCGGAGACACAGGCAGATGCCAGGCTGATGGGGAAGAGCCACCAACCCACCCTGCAGTCTAGCCCCCCGCACGGCCCTGTCTACTCCTCTGTGGCTACCATGGGACAGCATCTCTTCCCCTAGTGTTCGGCAGAAAGCAAAGCACGTCACCCTTTTGGATTCCCTGGAGTCTTTCTTCCCAGCAGCCACCTCACTGTTGCTGCATTTCACCTCCTTCTGGGTTAAACTCATCTGAATGGAAGCCCCTTTTGGAATCCAAATTAAAAGTTCCAAGATCTTAACAATGGAACATCAGACTCCAGACCCTGTTTGGGAAGCCAAGGGAAGGAATCATTTGGGGTCTAGCTGAGCTTCTGACCTGAGAACAGCACACACAGAAGCTACTGCCACTTCCTGAAGGGAGGAGAGCCAGGCATTAGTCCTGGGATGCCAACGAGACAGCAGCTTTCGCTGGCCCTGAATGCTTGATGTCTTGCTACTTTTGAAGAGGAGGCTATCAGTGGCTGTGTGAAAAGGCATCCAAGGGAGGCAGTGACAAGGATTGCAGTGCCTTTAGTGGGAAATAAGTGTCCATTCAGAGGTGTGAGTTCTTGTAGGGGAGGCTAGGGAAAGATGAGGGACACCGAGGAACCAGGACAATCTTTCTCCTAGATTTAGAGTAATGTAGCCAATGAGATCTCCCCAGTGGATCTCTCCTCTTTGGCATCCCAACAAGCATGGAACTGAACTCATCTTTCTTTCAAATGGTGTCTTTGACATCAAAGACATATTCCATGAAAGAAAGAAGGGATAAGCTGGCCTCCACTAAAATTATAGACTTCTATTGTTCAAGAAACAGTATGTAGAGAATGCAAAGACAAGTCACAGACTAAGAGACTTCCAAAAATATTTGGAAAAGACACATCTGACAAAAGTCTGTTGTCTACAAATGCAAAGAATTCTTAAAACTCAACAATAAGAAGATATACTCAATTGAAGGAGATATACAAATCACCAAAAAGCATAAGAAAAGATACTCCACATCATGTGTCATCAGAGAAATATGAATTAAAACAGCAATAAGATACCATTACACACCTATTGTTGTTAGGTGCCATAGAGTCAGATCTGACTCATAGCAACCCTATGTACAACAGAACGAAGCACTCCCCAACACTGTCTGACAGTGCCTCTCTGCTATTTGTAGGGTTTTTATGGCTGACTGTTTTGGGAGTGGCTATCAGGTCCTTCTCTCAAACCTACAGCACCCAGTATTCCCAGGTGATCTCCCATCCAATGACTAACCAGGCCCAACCTTGCTTAGCTTCTGAGATCAGACAAGATCAGATACCAGGGTGAATGGCTAAAATCTACAACATTTTTAACACCAAGGTTTGATAAGGATGTGGAGCAACAAGAACTCCTATTCATTGCTGATGAAAATGCAAAATGGTACAGCCACTCTGAAAGACATTATGGTGATTTCTTATAAAATTAAGCACACTCTTAGCAGCAATCACACTCCTTAGTATGTACTCAGATGAACTGAAAACTTATGTCTGCACAAAAATGTGCATGCAAATATTTATAGCAGCATCATTCATAATTGTTCGAATTTGGAAGCAACCAACATGTTCTTTAGTAGTAAAACAGATAAACTGTAGTATATCTAGATAATGGAATATTACTGAACACTTAAAAGTGAGTTATTAAGCTATAGAAAGACCTGGAGAAACTTTAAGTGATAAGTGAAACAAGCCAACCAGAAAATCCTTCATACAGTGTGATTCCATCTATATAGCATTCCATAAAACACAAACCTGTACAGACAATAAAAAGGCCTGTAGTCACCCTGAGGTTAGAGGGGAGGAAGAAGGAGCGGGCAGAGCACACAGTATGAACTATTCTGTATGATATTGTAATGGTAGGTGCATGTTGTTAAACACTTTTCCAAACCCATAAAACATACAAAACAGAGTGAACCCTAATGTAAGCTATGAGTTTTAGTTAATATTAATATATGAAGATTGGCCTGTCAATTGGAACAAATTTCCACACTAATGCAAGATGTTGATAATAAGGGAAACTGCAGTGGATAACTGTTATAGTAATTCCTTGTACTTTCTACTCAATTTTTCCATAAAACTAAAACAGCTCTAAAAAATAGTCTATTAATATTTTTAAAGATATAACTTAATAATAACAGTATCATCCTCTCAAAAAGTATTTATCAACTTTCCCACAAAAGAGGGTTCTTATTTTTTGTTAAGAACAGATTTATAACAAAAAAATGGAGATTTCTTGTAACTTAAAAAGCCATGAAGAGGGTTTTTGTTTGTTTGTTTTGTTTTTGTTTTTGTTTTTAAATAAAACTAGGAGTGAAAAGGAGAAGCCCTGGCTCTTCATGCTGTGCTATTTTAGGAAAATCAATTTAACTTCTCTGGATCTTAGGTTAACACTTCAGTTAATAAGAAAAAGATACTTATGATGCAGTGCATAATTTAAATTAAGTCTGTGAATTTAATATGTTTAACTTTTTTTTTCTTTTTGAGGGAGTGTGATACTGGGGTTCTTAATCCAGGGCCCCACTAGGCTGTACCCCCAGCCCTGATATTTTTTTCTTGAGACAGGATCTCAATAAATTATGCAAACTGCCTCTAGCCTCAAACTTGCAATCCTCCTGCCTCAGCCTCCCAAGTCACTAGAATTACAGGTATGCGCCACCAGCTCAGTTTTAATATTTTTGTTTTTAAAGTATTTCTGTGGTCTAACTGGGGCTGGGATTTAGCTCAGTGGGTAGAGCGCTGCGCTGCAGTCTCTGAGGCCCAGAGTTCAATTCCCAGCACCGCAAAAATGGGAGAAGGACCTGGCAATCCACTCCCAAGGCAATCCCGAAACAGTCAGCCATTGAAAACCCTACGAGGGTCGCTATGAGTCGGAAACCGACTCGACGGCACCTAACAACACAACAACACACAAGTGGTCTAACTTATGGCAAAAATTTTAAATCCTGCGTAATTTCTAGAAACATGTCCCCTTTGAATATACTAATGTTATTTTTAATTACATAAACTTAGTTTCACCATAAAAATCAAGTCAAAGTCAATTACACATTAAATTGGCTACACTATGTGTCTTTGTTACCACTTTTTACCTTCAAATCACTTTATGCCACTTTATGTATAAAAACCATTTACCATTCCCAGTTTTTCTTCTATTGTCATTGTACATTCACTTCCACATAAGTTATAAACTCCACAATATACTGTAATCATTTTAGCCTCATTAATAATGTTCTAAAGAAATTAAAAATAAGGGTCACATTTTATATTTACCCAAATATTTACCATTTCTAGCAATCTTCATTACTTTGCACACATCCAAGTTTGCTTCTAATACCATTTCTCTATATTCTAAACTTCCTATAACTTTACTTATAATGTAGTTCAGTTGGTGATGTGTTGCTCTGCGCATTCTGAGGCCCTCAGTACTGCAAAATGGAAGAAGGACATGGCAGCCCACTCCTGAAGCAATCAGTCATTGAAAACCCTATGAATAGCGAAGAAGCATGGACATGATGTGGGGCATGGCACAGTGTTGGCAGGGAGTGTTTTGTTCTGGTCACTAGGAGTCAGTCCCAACTCAATGGCACCTAACAACAACAACATAATTTCACTCTACTGATGACAAAATCTCTCAGGTTTTATTTGTATGAAATGTTTTTAATTTGCCTTAATCTTGGAAGGATACTATAATTTCTCTAGATATGAAAAATCTAGTGTGATGTGCTTTTGGTTATCTTTCAGCACCTTGAAGAGATTTTCTAGGGCTGAAACTGCTACTCAGTGGTAGAGCACCTGCTTAGTATGTGCAAGGCCCTGGGTTTGATCCCCTGCACAGATAAAACAAAACAAAACAAAACACAAAAATGCCTTCTGCCTTGTAAGGTCATTCTTATCTCTTTTTCTGGACACATGACATGTGTTTTGTGTATGATTACTTTCAAGATTTGGTTTTTTTCTTAATCACAGCTTTTTAGCAATTTGACTAGGAAGTGGCTGTGTGTGTGTGTGTGTGTGTGTGTGTGTGTGTGTGTGTGCATATCCTGCCTATAGTTTGTTGTGATTCTTGGTTTACATTTTTACCAAATTCAGGCATGTTTCACCCATTATTCCTCCCAATGTTTTTCCTACCTGCTCTTCTCCCCTTATTGGCATTCCATTTGTACACGTGATATACAGCTTGCTATCAATTCATGGGTTACTGGGCTCAATTTCTTCTTTCAGTCCTTTTTCTCTGTGCTTCAGTCCTGGTTGCACCTGATGGATTCAAGTTCACTGATTTACATCTTATGGTGTCTAATATTCTGTTAATCTTATCCAGTGTGGTTTTTAATTTCTGATCCTGTGTTTTTCATCTCAAAAGTTGAATTTGGGTCTCTTTATGCCCTCAATTTCTTTCCCTATCATGCTTACTTTTTCTTCTAGATTCTTAGACACATTTGTAACAGTGGTGTTAAAGTTCTTCTAGGCTAACTCCATCATATTTGCTATTTGGAGTTCTGTTCCTATTGGTGGGTTTGTTTCCTGCTTATTAGCAAGAGTTTTATGCATCTTTACAAGGCCAGTGGTTTTTGTGTGGATGCTGGGTATTATGCATCTGACCTTTACTGTCTTCCTTCAAAGAATGTTGAATTTTATTCTGGCAGGCAATTAACTTGCTTGTGGATGAGTTTGGTATTTTCTTGGCTTGTTTTTAAGCATCATTAGGGGAAGTTTGAAATACCCTTCACCGCTCTAGGGCTAATATAGTACTACTTTGGAAAAACAAGATTTTTATTGTTGTTTTGTTTGTTTTTCCTTCGGTTGTTGTTTTGTTTTTTGATATAGGGTTTTTTGACTGGCCTAGAACTCATGATCCTTCTGCCCCAGCCTCCTGAGTGCTGGGATTATAGGTATGAACCACCACCCTCAGCTCTGGAGTCTTTTCTAAATGCTCCCAGGCATTCAATGAGGTCTTTTGTTTCTGCTGGTTAGAATTTACAGTCTCTCAACCCTGCATAAGTTCTGGGAATTGTTCAGTTTACAGCATCCCAGGAATTGATTTTTCCCTGGCTTATGCATGTGTGGCTAAGTGTGGGGCGTGCGCCTCCCAGTCCAGCCTGGATGTTCGGATGGGCAGCGCGGCAACACACACAGATACTAAACACAATTCACTTGGGACCCTCGGGTGAGGGGCGTGGACTCCTGTGGCCCTTGGGACGCTGGCAGAGATGGGAGAAAGGAAAAGCCTTGGGCACTTTTGCCTTGCAGGGACAAGCATAGCTCTTTATTTCTCTGCTCTTATCTGGGCAGAGAGAAGACCCACAGTGTACAGCTTTAAGTGCTGGCAGCTTTTATATAGCCTCAAGGGCAGATGCTTCCATGTTGGTGGTCTCAGTGGAGAGCCAGTTCTTTCCTTGTTGATGGCAGAGGCGGGGAGAGTGTTCTTTCCTTACCAAAGGTCCGGTCGAGAGAGAGCAGAGAGAGCTGTTTCCTCATCGGTGGTCCAGGCAAAAAAAGGGGTCTTTCCTTGTTGGTGGTGGAAGGTCCTGGTGAAAAAAATGACGAACTGCTGCAGTGCAGCTCCTTATATAATTCACCCATGGAATGGCTTGAGCGAATCAGCTTTGAGTCCAATTGTCCAATCAGGTTCGGGGGATTTGTGAAGGGTTTTGTACAAATGTCCAACCAAGTTACTTTCATTTTCCCTAGATTTCTAATTTACAAACAAGATCTTCAAAAGCCATTTTCCCAGTTTTGAAGTTTTTGCCAATTTCCTCCCAATTTCTCCCTACAGCTAAGTATTTAGCAAAGATCTCAAGAGGATAACCATGCAGGTTTCTGGAGCTCTTTCTCAAAATGACTCCCCACTCCAGTACTCTTCCCATTAAACTCCAGCTTTCTCAGTTTCCCTGAAAGCAAAAGCTGGTCTCTTTCAGAGGAGTGCTCCTCTGACATTCCCCTTCATATGCTGAAAAGCCAGGGTATTTGCTGGCTTCACTTACTTTGTTTCCTCCCTACCTAGGATCCAGGCCTGTTCTCTTGTCCAATATCTGAAAGAGTCCTTGATATGCTGTGTCTAGGTGTCTAGCTGTTTATGACAAGAGAAAACCACATAATCTGTCAATGCTTTAGAAATTTAACAGGCATTTTAAGACTGTCTCTCTCATAGACCAGATTTCCTTTAAAAAGTACGTTTAAATACATGCACATATTCATTCTTTACCCCAAAATACTAATATCACAATCTTCCTTCTCTTAACCATTGATATACTGAACTCTCAATTTTACTGGGGTTGAAAGAGTCTCACCCATTAAGAAAACAACAATCATCCCACTTAACTGAATAGAACTTAACCACAGCACTAGGTTTGCCTTGACAAACCTGAGGGGACTTGCTGAGTCCCATTTATAATTGCTCCATCACTGATCCCCCATGTGTCTGTCAGCTTATGGCACTGTGGGGACTTGCATGTTGCTGTGATACCGAAAGCTATGCCACTAGTATTTCAGATGCCAGCAGGGACACCCATGGTGGACAGGTTTCAGCTGAGCTTCCAGAATAAGACAGATCAGGGAGAAGGACCCAACAGCACACTCCCAAAACAGCCCTTGAAAACCCTACAAACAGCAGAGAAGCGCTGTCAAATATAGTACTGGAAAATGAGTCCCCCGGATTGGAAGGCATTTAAGAAACTACTGAGGAAGAGACAAAATTAGAGGGCTGAAGGACTAACAAATGGGAAATGTAGTGGTACCTAGAGATGAGAAACTAGAGAAAACCAAACCATCCTGTGAGAGTGACACCAGCACAGCCCAACCTCACACAGGGTCTGGGCTTCAGAAGGTCTAGGCTTTGCTGGCTCCTGGCTCGGTGGCATCTGTGTTCACCTCCAGAGGTCCTGCAGCTCCTGGCACCTCCTACTGCCAAGAACAAGGTGGTTTCCATTTTCTTCCCACAGTTAATCCATTGTGAGTGTTCCTGTCGACAGTGACAGATCCCACCTGAGCAGAGAATCTGGAAAATGCAGTTTACAGTTGTAAAGGAGAGTGTAAAAGGCAAGCACAAGGCTATGTCGACAGACAATACTTGTTTCTATTCATCAGGCCAGCTACTCCACCTACTAACGTTCAGTCTCCTCATCCACAGGATAGTGCTGGGACTTGCAAAGCATGCAAGCACGACGTCCTAGATTCAACCCCCAGTACCACCAAAAAAAAAAAAAAAAAGAAAGAAAGAAAAGAAAAAAAAAGAAAAAGAAAAAGATAGTGCTGGGCATAGTATCTACCCCATAGGGTGGGTGTCAGAATTAAATGAGCTACAGCTTAAAAGCCTTGTTTTAAAAACTGTCTGGCACATATCATGCCCTCAACAAATCATTGTGGTTTTTGTTCTTTGTAATGAATGAGCAGTAGAATGGAAAGTCAACTTATTCCTGGGTGACCTCACAGGAGCAGAGTGAAGATGGCTATACCTTTGACCCAATAGTGCTACCTTTCACACACTGCTTTTTTTTTTTCCAACGAGGGATAAAACAAAGATTGTATTGATTTCCTGCTCACTGTGATATTAATTGCTTATGGTCTCTAAGCACTGTGTAAGTTAATAACCTTTGTATCCATCCGTTCCCAGTAAAAGAGTTTCTTTATCAAATGCACATGTTCACATGCCACAAAGGCACCATAGGAGAAGTGTTTTAGAAGAATTGCCTCAGGCATAATGCTGAGGTCAAATTAACTTGAGAATATGAATTCAGAAGTGTTTGCTTAGGAATTAATTCAGTCAATCAATCAAGGCCCCCCTGCTGGCCCTTTGGAAGCTTGGCTGGCACCAGAAAGGCTTTGATGGTGTGTTCTGCAAGGATCCCAGGACATACAGGCACTGAAAAATGTTAATAATAGTAATGAGGACAATAAGTTCTTGTTATGCTGAGTGGGTGAAGCTGTTTGGGTAAAGGAGAATTCTTCTCAGTTCTAATGCTTAATGGATAGGTATGAAGAGTCTGGAAACTTTCCCACAGCAACGGAATCACTGTCTCTTATTTAGCATCTCAGCCAGCTCTGTAGTGGAGACTGATTACATGAATATCTTTAGGCAATAGTCCAAAAATACTCATTATGTTTTCTAGATGCATCAGCATTTGAGGCAGCCAGATGTTTGGGTTCAAGTTCTGACCCTGCCCTTTACAAAGGGTTAGGTCTTAAGACAGCCAACTTCTCTGGGGCTCAATTTATCCATCTAAAGGTAAGGGGTGTTGAGAACAGCATTTCAAGATTGCAGAATTCTTCTCACATAAGTCATGGGCATTCTTATAAAACCAACCTGCAACTAGAGGCAACTGTGGACCAATTCTCCTCCTTAAGAATCTACAACCAAAAGGTAGACCTGAGAGAGAAAGGGAGAGAATCTATTTTCACTTTTGCCTGTGGTTTTGTGTTTGAATATCTATGCAGCATGCGTACTACAAATGCAGCTCAGACAAACACTGAAAATGTGATTCCAGATGGAGTGGAAGTTGATTTTCCTACTTTGACACTTCCCCCATATTTAAAGTAATTTCATATATTTTAGGTCTATAGCCATACCACTATGGTGTCTGATCACCTCTGATCTCAGAAGATAAGCGAGGTCAGACCTGGTTAGTACTTGAATGGGAGACTGCCTTGAAGTACCAGGTGCTATAGGCTTGAGAGAAAGACCTGGCAACACTCCCCCCAAAAAACAATCATCCATTGAAACCCCTATGAATAGCAGAGAAGCACTAACAAAACTGTTTCACCTGTTGTACGTAGGGTAACTGTGAGTCAGACATGGATTTGACGGCACTTAACAATAACAACAACAGCATATATTATAATCCCTTCATAGTAGGGTAGCATTTGATCAATCAGGTTTTATTCAATACATCTGAATAGTTATAGGTGAAAAAAAATTAAGTCAAATATTTATGTCAGTATATCCAATCTCTTACTCCTTCCTTGATCTCTACCAGAAAAATTGGACCTATGAGAGGACCTTCAACCCCTTTCCAAAATGATCAGTGAACAGCCTCATCCTATGTGCATCAAGGTGGTTACTGACTTTCCACAAGAGTTTTCTCCATGAAAATGTCCGCTTTCCTCCAACAATCTATGAAGTCAAGTCCTAAGATAAAAATTGTGAGTGCGATTTCCCAGATATCTACCTACAAAATTTCCCTTTCCTTATTATTTTCACACTTAATCTGAACACCCACGGTCAAGTAAGAGATTGTATAAACTTATAAGTACTAATCAAAATATACATTTTAAATGGACCATAAGCTAGGTATGTAGTTTATCTGTTCTACTATCTTTAATGGGCTACAGCTTCTAGATAATAATAGCTAATATTTATTGTTTATTTCACATATGTTTCTGTTCTGACCTTTTGCTTTATTGAGTGTATTTTAAAATCTCCCAATCAATTGGATGAAGTAAGTCCCATTATTATCTATATTGTTTTCCCAAGAAGACACCACATCAGAAAATGTGAACTTCATTCTTGTTGTTGGGGCCAAAACTTTGGCTTCAACTTGATCCTTCGTTACTTCCATTCTTGTCTAATCCAAATCCAAATTATTGTTGCTGTTATTAGGTACCCTCAAGTCAGTATCCAACTCATAGTGACCCTACGTACAACAGGTGAAACACTATTGTCAGTGCTTCTCTGCTGTTCATAGGGTTTCCAATGGCTGATAGTTTTTTGGGGACTGGGTTTCCAGGTCCTTCTCCCAAGCCTACAGCATCTGGTGTTCCCAGGCGGTCTCCCATCCAACTACTAACCAGGCCCAACCCTACCTAGCTTCTGATATCTGATGAGATCAGCGCCACAATGGTATGACTGCAGGCAAATCCAAATTAGCAAGTAGCAAATTTCAAGTGCGTATTCAAAGTACCTCCACTTTCCTCCCTTTCTCCAAGCTGCTGGATTATTCTGAAGGCCCCCTACCTGGCCTGCCTACTTCCACCCTTGGCCCTACAGCTTAGTGACCACACAACAGCCTGGGTGACCCCTGGAAGATACAAGCCCAATGGGGGTCACTCCTCTGCTCAACACCCTCCATTTCTTTCCCACCACACGTAGAGTGGACCCTAAAGTCCTCAGACTGCCTGCAAGAGTCCACTGCCAGCCCCTTCCACTCACCTGGAGTGCCCCCGCCACTTTCCCCTCTCCACACACCCGCTCCAGCCGCACAACAGGGGCAACCACAGCGGAGAGCAGGCCCAAGAGATGTGGACGCTCTGTGTCGCCCTTGATAGGCTGATAAACTTGCCTCTAAAGGTGCAGTTGGCGAGCAAAGACCAGGGGAGCCTTCCCTCTCTGATGGTCGGAAGCTCAGGTTCCAGGGTCACCCTTCTCTCATCGGGGGACCAGGTTGGGTGTGGGGAGGTCATGTGTGTGGGGGGAGGTCAGGTGTGGAGGGGGCATCAGGTGGGGGCCCCTCCCACCCCCACCACCTACATTGCAGCAATCCAGGCACTGCACATGGTTGCAATCTCCAGGGATCGTCCACCTACTGCGAGATGGGGTGACACCCCGCCTCCCTGCCAGGCACTCCTCTTTTCTCATTAAACTGAGTCTCCCGGATTATGTAGCTGACTTGCTGGCTTTCTTTCAGGTTCTCTAACATGCAGGCTGGCCCCATCGCAGGGCTGGGCAATGACCCATTGCTCTACCTGGACAGTCGCTCCCCAGACCCCATAGAACTCACCCAGATTTTGTCACACAGCATCCTACCTGGGACTTCCTGCCCACCCAGCAGAGCTGATGCTCCGAACGCATTGCTGGCCATGCAACTGTTCTCAGAATACTCAACCCTCATGGGCATTTATGTGTCCTCCCCCTACAATCTAAGTCCACCAGAGCAAGCGCATTGTGGGTTTTGTCCACTTTTTAAGCTACTCTATCCTTAGCATTGGATATCTTCAATAGAATTCATCAAAAATTGGTAGAAACTGAGTCCCTGTTTTGTAGACTAGGAAATTGAGACTCAGAGTGGTGACTTGATTCCACTAACCAGGACAGTCTATTTTGGGGACCTGCTTTGACAAGTGCTGACCTAGGTAGCAACACTGGAGGTGGGAAATATCTTCACTGAAAAAGCCAATTTGTCTGATGGCATTTGAATCAAGCAGAAGATGACATGCCATCTATTTTTATTTAGTCTTATCTAATCATCTCTGGTTATGGGAGAGGGACATGGTAATCCACTCCCAAGGCAATCTTGAAACAGTTAGCCATTGAAAACACTATGAGGGTCCCTGTGAGTCGGATATGACTCGATGGCACCTAACAATAACAACAATCATCTCTGGTCAGATGAGGAAACTAACAAATATCTTGAGAATCGAGAAGGGGGTTGACTGACTTCTGGATAGCAATGTTATATTGATCAACTCAAGCACAAAAACAATAAAGTAAAAACTTTATCTGAGGACTTAGGAAATGCAATTTAGGAGACACCGATTCAGATGGTTCTGAATGAGCGTTCTGAAGGAGATTGAGAAAGCAGGAATTTACATAGGCAGGAGCCGGCAGTAAAATATATGTGGGAAACTTCTGTTGGGAGTTGAAAAAGAAGGGTACATGACAGCAGCTATGTTTCCAGTGGATGATAAAGAAAGGAATGCATAAACCAAGTGGAAATTTCCATAAAACAAGAGGCAGATAAGCTCTTGACATACATTTTCCATCTCTGGACACAATGTAACCATCTGGTCATTCCAGATGCCCACAATCAAAAGAGTTGTTGTTGTTGTTAGGTGCCATCAAGTCCATATCCAACACATAGTGACCCTCATAGGGTTTTCAATGGCTGACTGTTTAGGGATTGCCTTGGGAGTGGATTGCCAGGCCCTTCTCCCATTTTGGGGATGCTGGGAATTGAACTCAGGACCTCAGGGACTGCAGCGCAGAGCTCTACCAACTGAGCCAAATCCCAGCCCTAATCAAAAGAGTGGAGGTGACCAAAAGTTCACATTCAGGCAGCACTTCGAGGCATGTACACATTCTTCTTTTCTAATGGCCCCTGACTCCATTTCAGACCTAGCTTTCATTGTTTCCATCTTTACACTTATAGAAACTGTAGGTACAAAAAGTTAAACACTAGAGATTATAATGAGATAATGTATGAGAAAACACTTTGAAATTTGAGATTGGGGTATCTTTTTTTTTTTTGCTGTCCTGGGGGTTGAACTCAGGGCCTCGTGCTTGCATGTTTTGCAAGTGCTGGACCACTGAGCTGTACCCCAGCCGATTTTTTTTTAACTTTCTTTTTGAGACAGGGTCTCACTAAGTTACACAGACTGCCTGTGGTCCCGAACTTTCGATCCTCCTGCCTCCACCTCCCAAGCCACTGGGATTACAGGCATGCACCACTGCGCCCAGCTCATTATTATTATTTTAAATGCTTGATGCATAGAGGTTCATAAAAGAAATAGTTTACTCACATGTTCCTTAAATCTATGCAACTTTTCCTCTGCCTATTGGTCTTCTCACTATTTGAAAAGCATTTTCTGCATACCACGGGACATGCTCCTGAGATCCTGAAGACAGAAGTATTTGGCTGCAGAGAGCTTCATCTTTGGAAAGTTGTTGTTGTTTTTGTTAGGTGCCATCAAGTCAATGTCCAACTCAAAGTGACCCTACATACAACAGGCGAAACAGTATTGTCAGTGCTTCTCTGCTACTCATAGGGTTTTCAGTGGCTAATTGTTTTTTGGGAGTGGGCTGCTGGGTCCTTCTCCCAAGCCTACAGCACCTGGTATTACCAGGCATTTTCCCATCCAGGTACTGACCAGGTCTGACCCTGCTTAACTTCAAAGATCTGATGGGATCAGATGGCATAGTGGCACAGCTGAGGGCTTAGAAACTTAATGACTGGTAAAATATCTTTTCTGTTAATACGTTTGCAAATTTGTAAGAAAGGATACTGAAAACTGTCCCAGAAGTGCATTCTGCTAGACAGAGAGAGCTTGCTCCACCATCTACAGTGACCTATTGTGAAACGGCCCTGAGATGTATGAGGGCCCCAAGCTGAAACTTGCAGAGATGAGGGGAAGAAGTGAGAGTAACTGATTGCAGCAGCTTGCCAGGGAGAGCCATCAGGCACTAATAACACTAATTTGCTCTTTAATTATAGATTTACACAGTGGTTAGCTAAATATCCAGCTGTTGCTCTGTCTTTAGCTCATACTTCTCTGTTCTGATTTTGCTTCGTTCAGGTTATAACTGGAATTCAGAATGAAGCCTAGAGATTTTTTCCTCCTGTTTATGAATTTACACATCTCCAGGCGTGCCTTCCTTGTGTCTCCACAAAACAGGGCATGCATGTTTCTTGAAAGTAAGAGGGAAGGAAATGATAACTAAGATTAAAAAAACTGATAGCATTCATTTTCTTCTCTTGTTTCTTCCATCCCACTTCTCTAGAGCTTGAGAGTAAAGGTAGCAGGATGCTCTTCTGCCCAGTGTCTCCCCTCCAGGGCTCTGTGTCACAGGGAGAACAGGCAGGCTGAGGACCAAGTTAGGCAGAAGTTCTGGGGAAGCCATTTGCTCCCTCAGATGGAGCCAAAAGATCTTAAAGAAGCAGGAAGAATGTAGCAAGAAGGAAAAAAATGAACAATGGGCTCATAATCCTAGAGTTCCCTTTTCTCCTTACTTTAATTTTTCTCCAGATTTCTGCCAGCATAAGGTTTTGTCTTCACCTGTACTAAAAGTGATATTCTATTCTCTCTTTTTTTTTTTTTTTTTTTCCGGTACTGGGAGTTGAACCCAGGGCCTCGTGCCTGCATGCTTTGCAAGTGCTGGTCCACTGAGCTTTGCCCCCAGCCCTTTTTTTTTTTTTTTCTTTTTTTACTTTTTGAGACAGGGTCTCGCTAAATTACGCAGACTGCCTCTGATCTCGAACTTGCTTTCCTCCTGCCTCCGCCTCCTGAGCCACTGGGATTACAGGCGTGTGCCACCACTTCCTGCGAAAGTGATATTCTATTCTCAAAGGTCCAAGTAGCCTACTGTTTTTCCTACCTAATATTGTCAGCAAAGCTGAGTGAATTTCATTTGAAGTTTATTTTAGCTTGTTGACAAAGCTGAGTCTGAGTCATTATTGCTTAGCATCTTTTGAGCAGCATGTTAGACTTGTAGCTAAAAGAGAAAGTGCATATGATCGTTCTCATCCAGGAGGTGACAGCCAGCTCATCATGGGAGATCCATCTATAAACTACTAACCCACCTTGCTTTGTCTTCCCCCAACTGCTGACCTGTGAAAACTGTATGGCGCTGTCACTTTTCTCTCTTACAGGAACACGAGTGACTTATGGGGGCAAAGAGAAGAAGAAAAACAGCATTTGCTGAAATGTCAGGTGCCTGACAGGCAGGTGTGAGGTGCCTGCACCTTCATAATCTCATCTCACCACCTCAACCCCCTAAAAAATTAATACTGTCATTCCTGCTTTACAAATGAGAAAACTGCTGTTCCATGTGTCATCGAGCTGTTAAAGGCAGAGCCAATATCCACATCTAAAGCTGGTCCATAGTCAAACCTATTGCCATTATACCACTTATTCCTACAAGTGACTAAGAACAGCTCTTCACCTGACAAATACGTGAGGGCAAGTTCATAGAAATAGGAGAGGTGCACAGTGGACTTTCATGGGTTTCAAACCAGTATAACACAGTAATGAGTTAAGAGAAACACACAAGATGTCAACAATGCTAGGTTATGACCAACTGAATTAGTGAATTAATCTAAAGCAATCAATTCAATTTTTTATGGAAACCTTAATATATCTGTTGCCAAACTGGATGCTCAGTGGAAGTGTGCAACTTCTGATTTAACTGCTAAGTTTAATTAGGAATAGTGCCTGATTATTTGTATTGTGGTAAAATACATGGCACTAAATGGTTATGGGAGTAGGACTTGGCAATCCTCTCCTGAAACAATCCACATTGAAAATCCTGTGAATAGCAGAGAAGCACTGACAGGAGTGCCAGGCATGGCACAGTGTAAGGGAGTGTTTCGATCTGTTGTACGTAGGGTTGCTATGGTCCCTGGCTGGACTGCACCTAACAACAACAAACAATTATAGTATTTAACTATGGTCGTGTGTGTGGTTTAATGGTGTAAACACTTTTACTTTGTTCTGAGACTCTCACACCATCCATTTCCAGAAATTTTCATCTTCTCTAACTGAAACTTATTTTCCCATTAGTGTGTTCCCTGATTTTAGAGGAAAAGTCTTCAGCCTCTCGTCACTGAGTATTATTTGAATGGTGGACTTTTCATATATGGACTTTACTGGAGTAAAGTAGTTCCTTTTATTCCTAGTTTTTTGAGTGTTTTTGTTTTAAATCATAAAACAGTACTTTGTCAAATGCTTTTTCTGTATCTGTTGAGCTGATCATGTCCTGACACCTTCATTGTGTTAATGTGTTATATTACATTAATTTATTTTTATATACTAAACCCCATCCTTGTATTCCAGAAATAAATCTCACTTGCCATGCTATGTAAGCCCTCTAATGTGCTACTCAATGCAGTTTGCCAATATTTTGTCTAGGATTTTTGCTTCAATGTCCATCAGGGAGACTGGTCTGTAAGTTTTCTTTTCTTGCAGTGTCTTCGTCTGGCTTTGGAATCAGGTAATTCTGGCCTCATAGAATGAGGTATGAAGTGTTCCCCTCCCTTTAAGTTTTTGGGAGTATTTGAGAAGGATTGTCATTAATTCATCTTTAAATGTTTGGTAGAATTCACCGTTCTATCAGGTTTCTAGGATTTTCTTTAGTGGCAGATTTTGCTTTAATGATTCGATCTCCTTACTAGCTTACTAGTTACAAGTTTACTCAGGTTTTTGTTTTTTTTTTTAACTTTTTTATGATTCAGTTTCATTAGGTTGTGTTACTAGAAATTTGTCCTTTTCTTCTAGGTTACCAAATTGTTGGGTGTACAATTGCTCATAGTCATTTCTTATAATCTTTACCTCCATAAAATCAGTAATGTCCCCCTATTCATTTATAATTTTAAAAACCTGAGTCCTTTCCTTCTTTCTTAGTTAATCTAGACAAGGATTGGCCTTTTTTTCTCTCTCTCTCTTTTGTTGTTGTTGTTGTTGATTTTTGTTTGTTTTCTGGAAGCATAAATATATCTGGTGCTATATTTGAGATGTGCAACTTCCACTTTAACTGCTAAGTTTAATTAGAACTAACTTTTGGTTTTATTGGTTTTCTCTGTTGTTTTTCTATTTTCTGTTTTTTTCACTTATGCTGTAATTGTTATGATTTCCTTATTTCTGCTAGTTTTGGCCATAGTTTATTCTACTTTTTCTGATTCCTAAGGTATAAAGTTACATTGTTGATATAAGTAAGGTCTTTTTTAATGTAAACATTTATAACTATACATTTCTTAGCTTAGCTAGCAGTGCTTCACTATGTCCTATAATTTTTGATATGTCAGTTTTTTTATTTTCATGTATTATTGGGATATTTTCTAATTTTTCTTCTTTCCAATTTCTTCTTTAGCACATTGACTGCCTAAAGTAAATTGTTTAGTTTCCACAACTTCTCCAGAATTCCTTCTGCTACTGATTTCTCATTTCATTCCATTATGATCAGAAAAATACCTCGTATTAACTTCAATCTTTTTACATGTACTAAGTTTTAACATTCTTTGAATGTTTGATAGAATTAACCAGAGATTTTATCAGGTCTCTAGGCTTCTGTTTGCTGGTAGATTTTTCATTATTGATTTAATCTCCTTGCTGCTTATAGGTCTGTTCAGATTTTTTGTGTGTGTTTTCTGACCTAAAATCTGGTTTCTCCTGGATAATGTCACATATGCTTGGAGAGAAATGTGCATACTGCTGCTGAGTTCTCTATGGTCTATTAGGTCCAGTTGGCCTGTACTCCTATTCAGGTCTTCTATTTCCTTATTGATCTTTTTGATTGTTTAATGCTTGATTTAAAAAATCTTAGGAAAACTACAATACAGAATACTTGAGATAATCTATTCTAAGTCTGGCCATGTTCACCAATGCATTATATAATCATCCTATATCAAAACATATATATTAACTGGACACAGTAAGGCACACCTGTAATCCTAGTGACTTGGGAGGCTGAGGCAGGAGGATCTCAAGTTTGAGCCCAGAGACAGCCTGAATAACTTAGCAAGACCCTCTTACAAAATTTTAAAATTAAGAAAATGAAGGGATTAAGGTTCAGTGGTGGACCTCTTACCTAGCATGCACAAAATCCTGGGTTCAAGCCCCTCCCATACTGCAAAAAAAAAAAATCCTGACATACATATATATAATATATAACATATAACATATGTTATATGTTATATGTTATATATTATATATTATTATAATATATATATTATACGTTATATATTATATATTATATATATTAAAATATTTGAATCCGTTTTCCCCAGGACTTTAGTATTTGGTTACATAAGTTGTGAATAATCCAATATGGATTTGTGCAACTGCTTTTACTTCCATAAAAAACACCAAGTACCATTTCATAGCTCTGCAGCATTGAAGGGCAGCATAAGATTCTCCTCCTCATAGACAACATGTATGTATCCTGATAGAGATTTTACTGTGCTCCATTTCTCATGAATATATGAAATGCACATTCAACCTAAATGGTGTTTTCTATGAGCCCTAAAGGGGCTGGAGGGGTTGGGATCATGGGTGATGTAGGAAGAGAACTACTCTTGAATGAGTTTGGGTTCTCTACCAACCAGATCTCAAGCACATGGGTCTGAAGGGCTTATAATGAATTGTATACCAGCCCCAAAGGCAACCACTCAAGGCCCCAGCCAGAAAGAGCACAGTGGGTCAGGTATGCAGTACAGACCTATGCTGCCATGTCTTGCTCCATAATAACCCTCTGTGGCAGCACTTGTCTTCATACATGCCTGTCTTTCTCTCATAAAGAACCTGATAGAAGCCCTAGGAAAGCCAACTCCCTATTTCCCACCTTGCAAAGAACACTACCTTTTTTCAACATCTCTTGTTGGCAATGAGGAATGCTTGCCATTCTGGCTGTCCGACACCCATGTTCCCTTTCCCCACAAATACCTGATAAAAGGCAGCAGCATGCCTGTTTGATTCAGACACTAGGCTCATCCTGCCTTCGTTTTGTCTGACTCCTGAGATGGTAAGTCCAAGATTTAACTGTTTCTAGGTTTGGGCTGGGATTTAGCTCAGTTGGTAGAGCGCTGCGTTGCAGTCTCTGAGGTCCTGAGCTCAATTCCCAGTATGGCAAAAATAGGAGAAGGGCCTGGCAATCCACTCCCAAGGCAATCTCAAAAACAGTCAGCCATCAAAAACCCTATGAGGGTCGCTATGAGGTGGATACCAACTCAACGGCATCTAACAACAACAACAACAACAAGAGTAGGTTTAGCTTATTTTGACAAAGTTCACACAGTAGCCTATGAACCCAGCACTGAGCTCATCCAGAAAGGAACAGAGACTGTGGTGGGTCACTGCTGCTTGCATAGTCTATTGGGAACAGCACTACTTGCTTTTATCCAATGATGGAAATTCTTAAATCTTTTGACTTATTTTCGTTTGGGCTTGTTGGAACCTTCAGCATAAAGTAAGTGCTCAATTAGAATAACAGCCCAATCCCATCAGATCTTGTAAGCTAAGCAGAGTCAGGCCTGGTTAGTACTTGGATGGGAGACCACCTGGGAACACCAGGTGCTATAGGATTGGGAGACAGACCTGGAAACCCACTCCCAAAAATCAATCTGCCATTGAAAACCCTATGAATAGCAGAGAAGCACTGACAATAATGTTTCCTCTGTTGTACATAGGGTCACTATGAGTCAGATACTGACTCGATGGCACCTAACAACAAGGGTTGTGGTGTTACATTTTTTCCTATTCGCTACTAATCATTTACCTAGATGTGTGTCTTTCACAAGTACCTGCTTCAAATCTTTTTTATAAGCTCAGAACAAGCTCATTAGTGGCTACTTGCCTCAGAAAGATCGTGTCATTGTTATAGATATTAGGCTGCCCAGTATCTCCAAATCCTATAGTTCTTTGTATTTTACTAACCCCCAACATCTAGCATAATCCTTGAGTTTTTCTTAAGAAGTCACACTTAAATTTTCTTTATTGTTGTTTTTAGGTGCTGTCAAGTTGGGTCCAACTCATAGCTACCCTGTGTAAAACAGATGAAACACTCCCTGACACTGTGCCATGCCTGGCACTATTGTCAGTGCTTCTTTGCAATTCATAGGGTTTTCAATGGCTGATTGTTTTGGGGAATGGGTTGCCAGGTCCTTTTCCCAAGCCTACACCACCTGGTATTCCCAGGGGGTCTCTCATCCAAGGACTAGCCAGGTGATCGGATGTCAGGGGATCACATATGTACGTGTGTGTGTGTGTGTGTGTGTGTGTGTGTGTGTTAGAAAGTTTAGTATAATTTATTCTCACTCATTTGGAAGACTTGGAGAGAGCCTTGAATCTTGAGTTGATCACATCCATGTAAGGTCTCTGTCTTAGGACATTACCGTTCTTTGACTGTTTGCTAGCATACAAAATCCTAATTGAAAATCCCTTGCACCTGGAGATGGCATGCACTGAATTAATTCTGTCCTATTAGGAACATGCCTTGGCCAGGGAACAAATGCACATTGGATCCTTGATTTGTGTTATACACAGTGTGTTCCCAAGGGCTAATTCAGCCCCAGGACACTAATAAACAGTCCCAGAGACAGGTCATTTGTGTCTTTATTATAGGTGAAAATGGCACTCAAGCAATACTTCAATTTAGAACATCTCCAAATTCCATTCAGCTCAACTCACTGCAATTTATCAATTATCATGTGTGCTAGGCATTTTCAACATCTCTTGGAGTACTCTTGGAGTACATAGAATGGAGGAAGTCAGTCCCCATGTTCATGGATTCCACAGAGGGAAAGGGTGATAAATAGCTGGAAACTTAAAATGAAGTATACATGCAGTGGAGGAAGAGCTTCTGGCCACCAGTGGGGAAAGGACGAGGTGGTTTCCTAGAGGAGCTCATCAGACATCACTGAGCAGGCAGCCCGGAAGGTGAAGGGGGTTACACGATGGAGAACCAGGCCCAAACCCAGTTCAGGACCCCAAAAGATTCAAAACCTGTGGAAGAGGAGGATCTTCCTGAACATTCCCAGAGGTTAGCCTTGGCACTTGGTGTTTGTTGATTACACAAGGGATTGTGAAAGAATATGAAAAGCACAATAGCAGTGTGGAACCAGACTGGGTAATTTCTGTTTGTTTATCAAGATCACTAATGGTATACCCTGATAAATAGTGGTTGGGCTAGAAATTGGCTAGGACAGGACATTAATGTAGTAACTTGACTTTGAGGTGGCTCTTCATGTAAAGCAACCCCCGATTTTTCCAATAAAAGGAGGATACATAAAATAGTTTTGAAGACAATTTAAACATATAAAGTTTTGGAGGTGGAGATGAAATTGCTAAATTTCTGTATTACTTGTATTATTTAACTCACTGACACAGACATATCAAGTAATATGTATAATATGTACATTGAGACATTTTACTTTTTTGCCGTCATTTTTCAGTCATTTAGCACAGCATAGGAAACACACTGTCTCCCCTCTCCCTGCCAATATTATGCACCATGCTGAGCAGGTGTATGTGTAGCACCTGACCAATATTCTCCTTGGCTACTTGTGATTTTCATTACCACTTACTATGTTGCTTTGTTATTGTTAGGTGCCATTGAGTCAGGTCCGACTCATAGCGACCCTATGTACAACAACAGCACGAAACATTCCCCAACACTGTACCATGCCTGGCACATGTCAGTTCTTCTCTCCTATTCATAGGGTTTTCCATGGCAGATTTTTTCTGGATTGCTTCAGGAGTGGATTGCCACACCCTTCTCCCATTTTTGCAGTGCTGAGGATAGAAACCGGGTCCTCAGAGAGAACAGAGCAGCATTCTACCAGTTGAGCTAAACCCCAGCTGCACTGTTGCTTTAAGAAGTCTTATTTGTGGGAGCCAAAACTTAACTGTGAACTCATTCTTCTAAGAATAATTCCTGAGTTAATTTTTTTACTTCCTTTTTTCTTTTTTCTCTTTTCATTCATTTATTTTTGCTATTTCTTTTTCTCTTGTTGATTTTGTCCATAAATCGCTATAATCACCCCAAATTTGCAGTGAATTAGGTCATTTCAAGTATGTGTTCCCTCCCAAATAGAATTTTGTTGTTTAAAAAAATGCAGCAATGAAGAAAGCCTCTCAAAATATGACCCATTAGCTAAAAAATGATGCTCTCTACCTTCAGGAGTATGTCTGGGGAAGACTTGTGCCATAATCCTTTTTTTTTTTTTTTTTTTTTGGCAGTACTGGGGGTTGAACCCAGGGCCTCGTGCTTGCATGCTTTGCAAGTGCTGTAACACTGAGCTGCACACACACACACACACGTTTTTTTTTTGTTTTTTTTTTTTTTTGTTTTTTTTTTTTTTGAGACAGGGTCTTGCTAAATTAAGTAGACTGCCTCTGGTTTCGAACTTGCCATCTTCCTGCCTCCATCTCCCGAGCCCCTGGGATTACAAATGCTTACAGGCCTGGCTTTCTTGCTGTAATCTTATATAGTAAAAGTGTTCGTCAGCTTTCTGTCACTATAACAAAATCTCTCAGATAATCAACCTATGCAGAGAGAAGCAAGTTTCTTTGGCCTCACGGTTTTGCAGGTTGATCAGTTGATCTTGTTGCTCTGGGCGCCACGACGTTAGGCAGAACATCATGGCTGGAGCCCAGGGTGGAGCAAAACCACTCACCTCCTGGCCAGAAAGTGCCAGAGGAAGAGGATAAGGTTGGGGTCTGGATGACCTAAGATCCACTAGACTCCACCTCTCAAAGCTTCGGGAACCTGCCAACTGTGACAGCCATTCGAGATCCAAACAATGGCAGTCAATGTAGAACTAATATGTGTGAGTGGGTGAGAGGTTTATTTGTTTCTAAGTATAAGGTTATAGGAAAGAAGGTCGGTTAAGTTGGTCTCCGTACTTCTCAACCTCAAAGCCAGTTGCCTCTCACAAGCATTGGAGTGCTACTAAGGGGCCAGGCATTATAGGTCTAAGAATCCAAGACCAGAAGGATCCTTGGTAAGTCTGATCATCCAGTGCGTGGGCAAGGAAGGCAGCTCTCAGGCGGGGAGACTTCTCTAAAAGAAATTGTACAGTGATCCTCAGAAACCCACCCTGTGTGTCTTTCCTTTGGTAGGATTTTTTGAACAGTGGAGACTATACCTACGCCATGTAGACTTTTTACAGTTTACAGGCTGGGGTTTAGCTCAGTTGGTAGAGTGCAGCTCTGCCCTTTCTGAGGCCCTGGGTTTGATCCCCAGCACTGCAAAAATTGGACGCAATCAGCCATTGAAAACCCTATGAATAGCAGAGAAGCATGACACAGAGCACGGTCAGGACTGTTTTAGTTCGATGGCCAGGGACTTCCTTTCAGGGGCAGCCAGACAGGGCAGGTGGGTCCTGGGCGAAAAGCACCAGCCTCGGAAAGTGGGGCAGGGCTTGGTCGAGGGGTGGGAGGAGTCTCCAGGGGCTTGTGAGCTGGGGCCTCCGAGGCTCGGAAGAGCCCCGAGCGGGGGTGGAGGAAGGGCCTCTGAGCCCTGGGGGCAGTGGAGAAGGGGCTCCCGGGGAGAGGCAAGAAGTGGAGACTGTGGAAGGGCTCCCAGGAGGAGTCCTTGCAGGGTTTTCTACTGGGGAGCGATTCAGGCGTGAGTGCAAAGGAGTCGCTCAGGCTAAGCCTGCGGAGCCCAGACGGAGCCCCAGGGTGCCCTCTTCTGACCCTCCGCGTGGCGCCTGGGCTCCCGCCGCCGCGGGGAAGCATCAGCAGCGACTTACTGGCCACTCTGATGTGGTCTTCATCCTGTGGCTGGAGGCCTTGGGAGCCTTTCTTCTCCTGGGGGTTGGGAAGCTCCTTTTTCTTTTCTCAAAGCCCCAAGCATCCCCCAGAGCCAGCGTGTACAAGGGAGCTCTGAGTGATCCCCGCCCCCAAAGAGTGGCCTGAAGGAAAGAATGGGGGAGAATGAGAGAGCTTCGAGGATTTTTAACCCTTGGGGTCCTGGAGGGTCGTCTTTCTTTAAGCCACTCCAACCCTGAGAACAGACAATGCTACAAATCCACGTCCTCAGGGTATTGAGTCATTTTTTATAAATCACCTAGAAAGGCATTGCTGGGCTGGAAAGCACAATTTATTGCTGCATTATTAAATGATTCTAGCAGTGAACCATGGCTGCTGCTGCTGCTGCTGATGATGATGATGGTAATTTGCAAAGTAAAAATGAGGCAACCCAGAGAGCAAGACACTGGAAAAGAGGGCAGAAGCTGAGATTCCAGCCCCCACCTTTACAAGAAAAAGCCCTCTCCTGTTCTCCAAATCCATTGGCCAGGGAAACAATTCAGTATTAGAGATCCTCGAAGAAAAGGATATTGGGTAAAAGGCGAGGCAATTCTAAAGAACTTTAGGAAGGAAGCTAGGAAAAAGAAGCAATCAAGAACAGACAAAAGCAGCATGCACTGTCACCTACAGACTGAAAACAGGGCAGCCACACCTCGTTGGCTGTCTTTCTCCACCCATTCCCTTCCCTTGTAGCCCTTTCTTTCACTGCTACCTCTCCAGCCTTAAGAGGGACCTCACATCTGATGCCTAAGTTTTAAGTGACAACTGAGGTTGAACGGAAACCATACCTCATGTTACCTTCCTTTCTGGTGTACAATTCAGGAAAATCCTGGGGACCAACAGTCCCTGTCACCTGGTCTTTCTCAAAAACAGGGTTGTTGAAGCCTGTTTCTGTCTCACACTTCTCTGCAAATACAAGAATGGGATTATGTTAGTCAAGACTTTTTGTTGCTGTGACAAATACCTGGGTAAAACAACCAGAGGAAGGAAGGATTTGTTTTGCTTTTGGTTTCAGAGGTTTTGGTCCCTCATAGTGAGGAGGGGACTGGCAGAGCAGAGCAGCTCACCTCATGCAGCCAGGAAGCAGAGCGAGCAAGAATGCCTGTGTTAGAGAGCTTTCTTCTTTTCATTTTGTATTTCTCCTGGGCCTCAGCCTATGGGATAGTGCAGCCCACATTCTAGGTAGGTCTTCCCCCATTAGTTAATCCTGTCGGGAAATGCCCTCACAGACATACCCAGAGGTGTGCCCTTCTCAATCCTATCAAGTTAACAAGCAAAATGAACCATCACAAATGTGTACCTCACATTTCCTTCCAGTTACATGGCCTGTGTTGTATAGACCTTTTATCTAAATAAAGTGAAGTGCATATTCTGTATAGGTAAATAAGGTCAAGTTTTTCTCTTCTTTCTTTAGAGTGATTTTTAAAAATGTTACCCTGCTGAAAGAATTTCTACCTTATCTCTGAGGAGAAAGAAAAATCTTTACCCTGTTGATTGCACCTTACTCTGTGCTTTCAGAAGAGCTTTGAGTTCTTTGTGAACAGAAAATTTTCTCTATAAATATAATTGGCCATTCTAAATCTTAGCTTTGCTCTTAATTTTTCCTACATCTGCCCCTTTTCCAGGTGTACTTTTATGCTCTGAAATTGAAAGAAGTTTTATTGGATGAGGTCGACATTAACAGAATACTGGCAGAATTGTTTTTCATGAAAGTATTGCTTAGATGGTTTCAAATTCTCACATACAAAACGTTACTCTTGTTTGAAAACTTTAAGAAAAAGCTTAGTTAAAAAAGAAAAATAGGGTGGAAACCAGGCACGATGGTGCATGCCTGTAATCCAAACAACTCAGGAGGCTGAGGCAGGAGGATCACGAGTTTGAGGCCTAAGGCAATTTGTACAACTTAGATAGCACTTGTCTCAAAATAAAAAATAAAAAAAAGGGCTGGGGGGTGCAGCTCAGTGGTAGAGCATTTATCTAGCATGTGTGAGACCCTAGGTTCAACCCCCACCCCCACCAGTACTGAAAAAAGTGGGATGGAACTGCATCAGATTATCTGCAAATTCTTTTTTCCATCAAAAGAAGCGATTTTTGAAATTTGTGAGGAAAGAGAAACACTGCTTCTCCCAATGAGTTTCTTCAAATACTTTTATATTAAAACACTTCAAATTTTTCATTTAGTGTTTCCCTTATCACCTCCTTAGCAGCCTTACAATTTGCTTTCCAAAGAAGTTGAAATCCTCAGAATGAATTACAAAAGGGTGCATATCCCTAGCAACCATAAACATATTAAAGCATTTAAATATTTTTAATCAGAACTATTACAAGGATCAAAACAGAGATTAAGTAGCTTCAGTGCAAGAAGATTGAAAAAGTCTTAGACCTGGCGAACCTTGTGTTATTTTCTTTACCTTTGTTTCCCACAGAAAAAAATCAGAGAACAGAAGCTGCATGTTTTTCCAATTATTACTTTGTTTTAAGTAGGTTAATTGATATTATTCCAACCACATAGATCTTCTGCTTTTCTATTTGTAACTAAGCATCCTGAAGAAATAGGACACCATTCTGGTTCTGAATACTTGTTCTGTGACCAGCTTCTCTCAGATCAGAGGATTCAACCTGAATTGGGCAACATATCCCCTCAGGTGAAAATCAAGAAAACTTGGAGGGTTACTTTAATACATCATAAATCATGAAGAGAAAAGCAATGGCTTCCTCCCAGGAGCTTGTACTTTTGATCCATTTTGTGAAAAGAATCTAAATGGGCTCCTTTGGCTAAGTACAAATGTGGTTGCTGTGGGCTCTGAGGAGCAAAGGGGCAGAGAAACCTCTGGGAATCAGATGCTGGAGGGGGTTGCGCTAGATAAAGGACCTCCAGGGTCCTGTTGATACTCCATGAGTCTGGATTGTAGGACATCTGAGAACTCATCGCAGATGTTTGGGCCCTGTCCCCTGGTAGCTGATGAGGCAAATCATTCCAATTTGTGTGGGTGACAGAGCTTTGGATCTAGAAAATCTGATACCTGTCCTCCTTGCTAATTACAGGGGCTTGGGCAAATTATTTAGCCTGCTTTTGATTTTCTGTTGCCCTGTTTGGAAAAAATATACTTGCCTCCAAAAGTTATCATGATAGTTAGGTGTGGTGGTGCATGCCTATAATCCCAGCAATTTGGGAGGCTGAGGCAGGAGGATTGTGCGTT
Organism: Pedetes capensis; assembly: GCA_007922755.1. Lineage (NCBI taxonomy): Eukaryota > Metazoa > Chordata > Mammalia > Rodentia > Pedetidae > Pedetes > Pedetes capensis. The sequence continues at coordinate 49,193 of VMDO01004112.1, forward strand.
CATGACCAGAAGCAGCCTGGGTAATTTAGCAAGACCTTGTCTCAAAATAAAAAGTAAAAAATGGGTTAAGGGTGCAGCTCAGTGGTGGAGCATTTGCAAAGCATGTGTGAGGTCCTAGGTTCAAGTGACCCTACATACAACAGATGAAATAGTGCTGTTAGCTTTTCTCTGCTATTCATAGGATTTTCAATGGCTGATTGTTTTTTGGGAGTGGGTTGCCAGATCCTTCTCCCAAGCCTACAGCATCTGGTGTTCCCAGGTGGTCCCCCATCCAAGTACTAACCAGGCCCAACCGTGCTTAGCTTCTGAGATCTAATGGGATTGGATGCCATAGTGGTATGGTTGAAGGCATATAAATATGCATGTATTTAAATTGGAAAAAGAATGTAGACACCAAGTATGTTACTGTGCATAAAGCAAGGGCCCCACAAATGCTTTCTCTTTCTTCATTTGTCTATGATCATAAACCTCAAATGCTCTAAGGAAACTATAAAATTTCTAGATTACTACAAATTAATATTACATTGCCATCTAAAATTTAATGTTTTGTTTGCTAGTTTATTTGCTTAGAGATTGTGTCTTCAGGGAAATTCTATGATGTGTGTAACCAGAGGATTAGATGTGCTCTGAATGATCATCTAATAATCTCACCTCTATAATCCAGAGGCCTGTAGCTGTACCACTGTGACATCCAATCCTGTCAGATCTCAGAAGCTAACCAGGTTCAGACCCGGTTAGTACATGGATAGGAGACCGCCTGGGGATACCAGGTGCTATCAGCTTGGGAGAAGGACCTGGCAATCCACTCCCAAAAAACAATCAGCCATTGAAAACCCTGTGTATAGCAGGGAAGCACAACAATAGAGTTTGTCTATTGCATGTAGGGTCGCGCAGTCAGACACGGACATGAAAGCACCTAACAGCAACATAACCCAGAAAGGTTATGGGGTAAATCATCCATTCCCAAACTATTTGTAAGAGGATACTTTCAATTTCCTCCAAAAATATTCAAATCAGCAGAAAGGATGAGGACACAAGCTGAGAAGAAGAGAAATCAAGATGTTTGTGATGAAGATGGTGGGAAGACAGGAAGAAAACAGAAAGCCACTATTGCGTGACAAATGTGCTAATTCAATAAGTTGATGCACAAGCAGAGTGACAGGAACTGGGGACACAAGGGCAGGTCTCGTCTTTCTTGGGGGACATATCCACTAGCACCTGCACAGAGGGATAGCTGTGGCAGGTGTGCTAAGGTGTGCCGGCCAGAACAAATGCAAGGTGTGTGGGCAACTGTAGCCAGGGACTGGATCTAGGGTTGGGGCTAGGAAAGGCTTCACTGGGGACAGGAATGATGCTCAGCTGAAACAGAAGGTGTGCATGAGATCCCCTGGGACAGTCATCTCTCAGGGGAGCTCAGGGCACCTCCGTCTCTGGGACCGAGAACTCTGTTTTCTTGCTTTCTGTTGTGTTTAAAAAGCAGGGCAATGGAGCATGTTTGAAACACAGAGGTGGGTACGAGATGAGACAAGGCATGGGGGTGGAGACTCAAACATGGCACCACAGCACCACAGCACCCAAGACTCGGTGATATGATTCATTCCTGTGAGTGGACTGTAAGCTCCTTAGCGCGATCACTCTGTCTCTGTCAGAAAGGGGAAAGGCTCATGCAGATGGAAGGGGAGTCTTTAATTGGCTCTGTATGAAGGGTGCACTTGCAGCATTCTCTCTGCTCTTGTGTATGCTTGAAATTTTTCATAACAGTAGATTTTTAAATTCAAAAACAAAGAGCCCTTTCTCACCAGCTGCAGTCTGGTTGCAGCCTGGGACAGTGACAGGTGTGTCCCTAAGACAGCAACCTTTGGCTTGCCTGTTCCTGGGAAGACTCTGCCCTCCCCAGGGAGAAAGAAAGAGACAGGTTCATTCTCCTCATCGACGAATCAAAGAATTAGAGCACTTGGTTCAATTCCTTGAACCTCCTACATCTAGGGAATTAGGCTATAAATCCTATCAAGCATTCCCTGGGGATTTCCGGGAACCTAGTATACATCCAGACCACAAACAACAGAACAAGAGTATAGATTTTATTTCACAGTGTTTTGGCGTTTGCAGTTCAAATTGAAATTACAAAGAACCAGAATAAGGGAGCAAGGAAGAATTGTGTAAATCTTTAAACATATTCTCTCTGTGGTTCTGGCTCTATATTTGGAATACTCTTACTTCCTTTCCCTTGCTTCCTTCTTTCCTTCCTTCCTTCCTTCCCTTCTTTCTTCCTTCCTCTCTCCCTCCCTGCCTCTGTAATTGCTGGTTCTTAACACATGCCAGGCACTGTGCAGTGCATTAAGGGTTAGAAAGGTAAACAAGGCAGGGACTTATCCTTGGCTAAGGGCCTCCTGTAGTGAGAAGCGGAATAATTAAATAAACACAAAATGAAACATAATTAGAAATGGGGATAAGTGCTCTGAAGGAAGAGGATGGATACCTGATATGGAAACATGTCCACAGATAGAACTGATTTGGTAGATGGAAGTAACTCCTTTCTAGTCTAGAAATTCCAAAATCAAAGTGACTCTTGGATTATAATATATTCCCAAGGGTTTCATATGTTATACTAAATCCCTTATTGATGATTTCCAAGAGGAAATATTTAAATTAGATGCTAGTGCTTTCACTTTTATCCCCCATCCTCTATAAACCATACTCTAATTGTCATTTTCTAAAATCCTAATATATAAAGTATTTTTTGCATCTCTTATTTAAACTTCATCTACAACTGCGACTACAAATTAGGGGAAGATTATAGGACCACAGTTTTGTTGTTGTTGTTAGGTGCCATTGATTCAGGTCCGACTCATAACAACTCTACTTACAACAGAATGAAAAACTACCCAGCACTGTGCCGTGCACATGATCTATTTTATGTTTAAGCCCATTTGTGCAGCCACTGTGTCAATCCATCTAGTTGAGGGTCTTCCTTTCTTCCTTTTTTTTTTTTTTTTCATTGATCGCCACTTTCCCAAACATGATATCTTTCTCCAGGGACTGGTCCCTCCTAACAACATGTCCAAAATACATAAGATAGGGTCTAACCATCCTTGCTTCCAAGGAGTACTCTGGTTGCACTTCTTGGAACACAAGTTACTTGCAATGAAAAATAGAGATTTTCAATTTTGTATCCTTTTGATAGGAGCTGTGGGAAGCCTTGAAAGTAAATCTGGACTTAGAGAAAAGCCACAGGATTCAGATCAGGAGTATAGAAAAGAAGAGTTATAGAAGACTCTCTTAGTCCATTTTGTTTCTGTAACAAAATGCCTGAAGCTTGATACTTTATAAAGAAAAGAGATTTATTAAGCACACATTTCTGGAGGTTCAAGTTATTGTGCCAGTATCTGTGCTCCTCTGGTAAGACCCTCATTGCAGATTATATCACAGTGGCAGGAGTATGTGCAAGTGGCGAGTGTGAAGGAGAGGTTTGAGGAAGGCATAGGCTCATTTATAACAACCCATTCTCCTGGGAATTTATCCAGTCCCAGAAGACCTGACTCAGTCCCCTGAAAGGGCCTTACTCTATTCATGAGAGTAGAATCCCCATGACTTCATTACCTCTCCTCCAGGACCTACCTCTTAAAGTATCCACCACCTCAATGCTACCATACTGAGGGGCAAGTTTCAAATACATGAAACTTTGGAACTAAAACCATAGCCAAACCATAGTACAGACTTAAACTAATTATATTCATTTCTTATTTTGAGTTTTTCTTGAGTTTTAATAGCAGTTTTGATGTTAGGTATGGACAATATCTTACTTCATTAATATGACTATTTCTTTTCAAATAACTCAAGTTCAAATTATATTCAATGGAAGCAGGAAATAGGAAAAAGGAATAGTAAAGTAGAAGCAAGGAAAGGGAGGTGGCACCAAGAGATAGAAAGAAAGGAAGGCAAGACATCCTTCACAGCAAAAGAAAGAGAGAAGAAATTTAAAACCTTTCTGTTCACTTGGACTGCACGATATTTATTTCTATCAATTCCTTTTGATATGTTAATTGGCTAACTAGCTAGTATTAGACCCATAACCCTTATTCTGAAAAATCTTTATTCAAAATGATATGCATCTTAGCCATCCTCTGAGAAACCAGCTTCTCACTTACTAAGCAGTGTCTTCAATAATTCAAAGGCACAGATTGGAGCAGCTATAAGTAGCCCTCTCCTAGTCTTGAGATTTAAAAGTCAAAACCCTTAGGTTGTAATATTCCCCAAGGTGTTATATTCTTTTTTCCCCCAGTACTGGAGTCTGGAGGGGTTTGAACCCAGGGCCTCACACATACTTTGGAAGCTCTCTAACATTGAACTGCACGCACCAGCCCCTTTTGTGTTTTTTATTTTGGGGACAAGGTCTTGCTAAGTTGCACAGGCTGCCTCCGGCCTCAAACTCACAATCCTCCCGCCTCTGCCTCCTGAGCCACTGGGATTACAGGTGTGTGCCACTGCACCCAACAAGGATGTTACATCCTTTACCAGCCCTTTTCCAAAGAAAAGGACTACCCATCTATCTATCTAGAAAATTAGCTCCCAGCGATGGAATAAAGTGTCATCACAACTTTATTGTCATTGAACTCCTGTATCCAAAGCCAGATTAATGGGCCCAGCTGGAGTGCAATAAGAAAGCAAAAACACTTGGATCAGGTGAACTCAATTTGATAACAGAAGCAAAGCACCAAGGTGGTGTGAATTATGAATGCACGGATTTGGGCAGCTTTACAACATGGTATTTCAATCAAGCTGCACATACAGCCCTATTTTTAGAACTGTGGCAGCCTCCCTGGAAACTCGTGTTTCTCTCATTCTGAAAAGGGCATTACATTAACAATGTTGATAGGCACTGTGGAGTCAGGTCTGACTCATAGCCACCCTATGTACAACAGAACAAAACACTCCTCGACACTGTGCCATGCCGGGCACATGTCAGTGCTTCTCTGCTATTCATAGGATTTTCAATGGCTGATTGTTTTGTGAGTGGATTGCCACATCCTTCTCCCATTTTTGCAGTGCTGGGGATCAAATCCAGGGCCTCAGAGAGCTCAGAGCAGCACTCTACCAACTGAGCCAAACCCAAGCCCACATTAACAGTAGGAGAGATAAAGGGAGGAATCATGTTCGTTCTAGGAGAAAGCAAAAGTTGTCAGCCACAGCCAGATTGCTTCCAGGTGAGGTCTCAAGTAAAGTCAGAAACACAACTCCAGAGCTTGCAAAGGCTGGTGACTGGGATGGCTATTTGCTGCGTATTGAGCCAGAAGTTCAAGGGACAGGAGGGAGGCTGAGATGGGAGGAGGACCCAGGGCTACACCCTAAGCAATGCCAACACCTCAGGGACCAGTACACAAAGACAGGGAGACAAGAAAGAAGAGAAGGAAAACAGGCAAAAAGTATGAAGTCAGGAAGAGGCAAAATCACACGGATAGTTTTTCTTGGGACACGGAGGCAAGTAACATGTTCATAAGGCCAAGGGAAGGAGCTCCTGGAGGATGGGAGGAGGACAGAGAGAGGCGTGCTAACTCACAGTCTGTTCCCTGGCAAGCAGGAGGGTTCTCTCCTGGGAGGCTTAAGGACACTTTTCATGAGACACGTGGAAAGCAGGAAGGAGGGAGGATAAATTATCTAACCTCTCCAAAATGAGACTCGATTTCTTTCCCATGAAATAAGATCATTGAATTAGGTCAGCTCAGAGCTCTTATTATTTTTTTTTTTATTTATTTTTTCTTTTTCTTTCTTTCTTTTTTTTTTTTTTCATACTTAGGAATGAACCCAGAGACCTCACACATACTTTGCAAGTGCTCTACCACTAGGCTGCCCCTTCATTCCATTTTTTATTTTTTATATTGAGACAGGGTCTCACTAAGTAATGCAGGTTGCTTCTGGCCCCAAGCTCGTGATCTTCCGGCCTCCTCCTCTCCACTCCTTGGGAAGACAAGGGTGCACCACCGCACCCGGCCCTTACCATCTATTTTAACATGTTAAGGAATAATATAATCTCTTTGAGTCCTCGCTAGCTGTTTTTGTCATTTGCACTTAGAGTAACATTTTCACAAGTGATATGCTATTCATTACTTTGAAATAAGAACACAGAAAGACATATTATTTATATCCCGAGAACCACTGAGTCTTAGTAATTTAATGATGTAGGAAGAAAAACCAATTGCTCAATGCCACATATGCATTCCTGCCTGAGATGTGTAACCTGAATGCAGCCATGAGGAATGAGTAGTAAGCTCAAAATGAGGAATGCTGTCTTTCTTTTGTGAAGTACTAAGATTTCAAAAAAGGTCAACGTGGAGACCCATTATGTTGTACATTAAAAATTACTAATAACAATGCCAATATCATAAAAAGCAAAGAAAGTCTGGGGAAGCATTCCAGGTTAAAGAAAACTAAATTGATATGGTAACTAAATGCAATACCTTATCCTAGACCTAATCCTGTACCAGAGGGGGAAAGTCTGGAATAGATATTGTCAAGTCCCATTGATGAAACTGAAGTATTGAAAGTGTAGTAGAAAAAAGTATAATATCGATATTAAATTGTCTGAAGCTGAAAACTTTGCTGAAATTACAGGTAAGGATGTCCCTGTTCTTACTGAAGAAGCAATTTTCTCTCAAATTGGGGATGGGGAAGCACAGTAATAAAACAAATGAGGCCAAATGATAGTCTGCATGAAAGACGTACAGAAGGTCAATGTACTGTTTTCAGTTTTGCTGTTTTTAGTTTTTCTATAAGTCTGAATTTTTCTAAATGAAAACTTACAGTACACATTGTTAGCTTAAGGATACTCAGAGCTCTGTGTTCTGTGTCTGCATACAGCAGATCTTCTAAAGACCTAGGTTGTTGGATGCTGTGGAGTCAGATCCTACTCATAGCGACCCTATGTACAACTGAATGAAACACTACCCAATACTGTGCCATGCACACAATCTTTTTATGTTTGAACCTCTTGTTGCAGCCACTGTGTTTAGTTTCATTTTGACCAGCAAATGCAGGTATCAAGGGCTTTACTCCATTCCTGTCACTAAAGTCGACTCTACTTTGAGGAGGCAACTCTTCTCCACTTGTTTCTTGAATGACTTCCAGCCTGGGGGGCTCATTTTCTGGCACTATAATTGACAGTGCTTCTTTGCTATTCATAGGGTTTTCAATAGCTCATTGTTTCACTAGTAAGCTGCTGAGTCCTTTTCCCTACCCTGTTTTAGTCTGGAAGCTCAGCTGAAACCTGTCCATCATGGGTTGCCCTGCTGGTTTCTGAGATATGGGTGGCATATCTTTCAGCATCATTTTCTCATGCTATATTTGAAAGTGTTTCTCTGCTATTCATAGAATTTTCAATGACAGATCGTTTTGGGAGTGGATTGCCAGGTCCTTCTTCCTAGCTTGCAGCACCTTGTGTTCCCAGGTGTCTCCCATCCAAGGACTAACCAGGCCAACCCTGTTTATCTTCCAAGATCAAGCGGGATCAGATGCCGGAGTGCTATGGCTGCAGATCCTCTTTAGTAAGTTGCTGCTGTTGTTAGGTGCCATCAAGTTGTGTCTGACTCATAGCCACCCTTATAAGGTTTTCAGTGGCTGATTATTTTGGGATTGCCTTGGGAGTGGATTACCATATCCTTCCTCCATCTCTTTAGAATACATTTTTTTAATTGGAAGATACATATGTAGAAAGCGAAGCTGGCAGAAAGTGTTTGCTCTTCTACAGCCAACATATCATCTTAAATTCTAGTATGTGAGGTATATACTGGATTACTCTTTCAGTACACGGAGCAAAAAGGCGAAGATTACAGAGAAATTTGGACAAGGCTTATTGTCCTTTTGTTTTACATTTGATAATAGATAGTTTTATGATGTTGCATTCTTAATGTTTGTTACTCCATACTTGATTGAGCATACTTTATCTGAAAAGCTTAGAACATGCTTCAGATTTCTGATTTTTTTTAATTTTGGAATATTCACATGTACATAATGATATATCTTAGCGATGAGTCCAAGTCAAACCCAAAGTTCATTTATATTTCATATACACTTGGACACATGGGCTGAAGGTAACTTTATATAGTATTTTTAGTGTATGAATATTTTGACTGTGACCCATCACATGAGGTCAGGTGTAGAATTTTCCATTGTGGGCACCTAAAAAGTTTTGGATTTGGGAGCATTTAGAATGTCTAATTTTCAGATTAAAGGTGCTCAACCTGTAATTTTTTAACTACTTTGGAAAGTAGGCATAAATAAGATCTTCCTGAGTTTGGGTGCTTCCTAAAGGAAGCTAACATGTGAAAAAAGGAGGGACATCTCAGCATGGCAATAGTGCCAGTGCCCACCTTAAAAGCATGAAGAGTATAGTCCATTCAAGTGACTGCTATAATCCTGTAATCCTGTAATCCCAGCACTTGAGAGGCAGAAGGATGGGAAGTTTGAGGCCAGCCTGAGCTACACAGAGACCTTGCCTCCAAAAAAAAGAAAAAAGAAAAGAAAAACTAAAACAAAAAGAAATGGATTGTGAGTATGCAAATGGTAAAGATAAAAGAGCGAGGTATGAGCAGCTTCTATACCTTACAAAGACGATGAAGTTACCAGATGCCATGCCTCATGCCAGTCACTTGGGAGGCTGAGGCAAGAGGATTGTAATTTTGAGGCCAGAGGCAGCCTGCACAATTTTAGCAAGACTTTGTCTCAAAACAAAAAATTAAAAAGGACCTGGGGTGCAGCTTAGTGGTAAAGCACTTGCCTAACATATGTGAGGGCTGGGATTTAGCTCAGTTGGTTGAGTGCTGCTTTGCAGTCTCTGAGGTCCCGAGTTTGATTCCCAGCACGGCAAAATGGGAAAAGAACATGGCAACCCACTCCCAAGGCAATCCCAAAAGAGCCATTGAAAACCCTATGAGGGTCGCTATGAGTCGGACTTGACTCGACGGAACCTAACAACAACAACAACAATATATGTAAGGTTCTGGGTTCAACCCCCCAGTGCTACCCAAAAAAGAAAAATAAATTAAAACGGCACAACCTTTTGTTCTTTGATCCCAAACTCATTATAAATATGTTATGCCGGTAGTCATTTTTCTATCACCTTTTATTTCCCATTCTTTTATTTTCTTCATTGTTTAGAACTTCCTCACCTTTCCTCTCTTCTCATTCCTGCATTTACTATATGATTTATGTTGTTGTTTTCCACCTCTCGGAAACTGAATTATCATCAACTGCTTTATGAACTGGTCTCTGACCAATGAAGAAATAGCTTCATACATAGCTGCTTGAGACTTCCTGCAATGAAAGATGTTTGTACTGGCCAAAAAAGCCCTGAAGATACCTGTGCCCATGTCTGGGCATACCGTTAGGTTTATTGGGAAGAAGGCTGACAAGTGGCTATTGAAAAATATTTCCTTTGTCAATAATTTTTTTTGGAATTTGCCTTCATCAAGGAGGCTGGGACAAGAAATAATTATTGGAGATAAATGTTTTTTCCATGAGTGAATGTGGGCTTTTTCCATAAGAGTTATTTTTTAAAATTCATTGTCCAAGGATGGTAGACAATAGCTTTTTTCTATAACAATGTTTTTTAAAAAGAAAAGTACCAACTCCATCATAAGCTCTCGATAATCAACACACATTCCAGTTTTTCTAAAGAGGGAAAAACTACAATGTAACATGGTTATGATTAGTAATAGATCTGATCAGGGGGAAAACAGTGAATCCATGCAAGGTTCAATGATATGCAAGTATGAAAATGCCATGACAAAACCCATTATTTTGCTCACTAAGAAAAAGAACTAAGACATAAATAAATAAATAAATAGGAAAAAAGGCCAACTGGCTTTTATGATACAAGAGTCCTTCCTCAGACTTGGAATATCTTGGTGCAGCTCCTGAAGTAAACCATTCCAATGCAGATTGGCTTGATGTTCCAGGGACAAAGTGGAATTCTCCACAAGAGCTCTCTCTTGGGAGTCTGATATATTTTTAGGGGAGCCCTGTGTATATCTGGACCACAGACATGGACTCTGTGATGTGTTGAAGAAACAAGGGTACAGGAGGGCAGTGGAAATAATTTCTGAAGCTTGGAAACCTGCTTTTACAGGGAATACTGACGAAATGGGGCTGATCAAATGGTAAAATAAGAGAAGTAGCTGAAAGGTGGTTTTGGTACAATCTTTAATTTATGAAAGGCTGAGAGCTGAACAAAAGCGGGCAGGCATTTCTTTTTCCACAGCAGGCAGGAAGCAGAGAAAAGCTGCAGGGAGTGTGTCCTATTACCATAGGAGGAAAAGCGCACCAAGGGCCACAAGAAATACAGCCAGGGTTGTTCTCTGGGGTTCTGCCCTTATTTTAAAGGAAAAGTGTGTTCTCTCAGGAATGAACTACATTTATTCTTGCTTGGAAGCCAAATGGTAATCCAGGTAATCCTTCAGTTTTCCTGTAATGCCCTGTTACAGGATGTCCCTATTAACTGCAGAATCACTAGGCTGATAGCCTTGGAACTCACCACTTTATAAATGAGGACATTGGTCTCAATAGTTGTCCAAGGTCATACAGGTAATAAGTGGTCAACTTGAAACAACCACCCAGTTCTTTCAACCTCCAGCCTATGGTTATTTTCCCTACTACACAAAAACCCACCTCCTTGATCTAGTTTCACCAAATACATGGAAAACTAAATCCCACTCCCTTTCCAGATCCCTACCCTCCCTCTGATTTTGAGTTGTTGTTAGGTGCTGTTGAGTTGGGTCTGACTCATAGCGACCTATGTACAACAGAAGGAAACACTCCTCGACACTGTGCCAGGCACATGACCTTTTATATGTTTAAGCCCATTGTTGCAGACATTGTGTCAAGCCATCTAGTTAAGGGACTTCCTTTCTATTTCATTGACCTGCCACTCTCCCAAACATGATGTCCTTTCCCAAAGATCAGTCCTTCCTAACACACCCAAAATACGTAAGAGGCAGTCTAATCATCCTTGCTTCCAAGGAGCAGTCTGGTTGCACTTCTTCTAGGGTGCATCTGTTTATTCTTTTGGTAGTCATCATATATTCAATATTCATATCCAGCATCATAATATAAAGACCACAATTCCTCTCCTGTCTCCCTTATTTGTTGGCAGCTGGTTTTGAATAGAACTCCCATTAGCTTCAGGCTTTCTCCATACGTTTGGTGCTTCAGAGAAGAGAGTATCAGCTCTCCCACGTGAATATTTAGTCCGGTTAAAACTCAAAAGAAATGAAGAGGTTTGCTAAAGTCGAAGCTACCCTGTCCCAAGCCCCCAGCTCCGTGTGTCTTGACTCCCAACCCTCTCTGCACCTCACTTTTGACAAATGTCTTCCTGTTTGCCCTGTAGGTTTCACGGCGGCGGCCTCCCTCGTGTCCTTGGCGTGGGCTCTGGCCTCCTACCAGAAGGCCCTGCGGGACTCTCGAGATGACAAGAAGCCCATCAGCTACATGGCCGTCATCATCCAGTTCTGCTGGCACTTCTTCACCATCGCCGCCAGGGTCATCACGTTCGCGCTCTTCGCCTCGGTTTTCCAGCTCTACTTCGGGATCTTCATCGTCCTCCACTGGTGCATCATGACCTTCTGGATCGTCCACTGTGAGACCGAGTTCTGCATCACCAAATGGGAAGAGATCGTGTTCGACATGGTGGTGGGGATCATCTACATCTTCAGCTGGTTCAACGTCAAGGAAGGCAGGACACGCTGCAGGCTGTTCATTTACTATTTCGTGATCCTTTTGGAGAACACCGCCTTGAGCGCGCTCTGGTACCTGTACAAGGCGCCCCAGATCGCGGACGCGTTCGCCATCCCCGCGCTGTGCGTGGTGTTCAGCAGCTTTTTAACCGGCGTTGTTTTCATGCTGATGTACTATGCCTTCTTCCACCCCAACGGGCCCCGCTTCGGGCAGTCCCCGAGCTGTGCGTGCGAGGACCCCGCCGCTGCCTTCTCGCTGCCTCCCGAAGTGGCCACGAGCACCCTGCGGTCCATCTCCAACAACCGCAGCGTGGTCAGCGACCGTGACCAGAAATTTGCAGAGCGGGACGGGTGTGTGCCTGTCTTTCAGGTGAGGCCCACGGCCCCATCCACCCCGTCATCTCGCCCCCCACGGATTGAAGAATCGGTCATTAAAATTGACTTGTTCAGGAACAGGTACCCAGCATGGGAGAGACACGTGTTGGACCGAAGCCTGCGAAAGGCCATTTTAGCCTTTGAATGTTCCCCGTCTCCTCCGCGGCTGCAGTACAAAGACGACGCCCTTATTCAGGAGCGGTTGGAATATGAAACCACTTTATAAAAGAAAAGCACTGGCAGGAGCCACGACGTCCACGTGAAGGGTAACAGCAGGGCTGTGGCAATAATGACACTTCATCCTAGAGGAGGGCGACGGGCTGTGTGCTCTCAGTCTGACCGCCTTGGAGATTGCGGTTGGATCTTCCATCAGCTGACTGCCTGCTGCTGGACTCCTTTCAAACCAGCAGGGCGGGTCTCTTACTCCACCTGGAGGGGCGGGGCCCGCCGGGTGTGACTTGCTACCAAACTCCTCCTGCACAGTCTTTGAGCGCAACCACTAGAGGGCGCTATGACTACAGAAAATTTTTGCCTCAGATCAATAAGGTGTTTTGATGGCGTTAACTGATTTTTGCGTAAAAATATATTCAATGAAACACACACACACACACACACACACACACACACACAATCCCAGTCCCTTGTCAGAATAGCTTAGATGATTTTTCTTGATGCAAAGCTCTGATTTCTACAAGAATAGAGCAAAAAGAGTATATCCCTCAAGACTCCAGGAAAAAAAAAAGTAGTATTGCTTAGAAAAAGAATTCATAGACCATTTTCTCATTTGGAAACCAATACCATGTGTGAAAAAAACCTATCCAATGGACAACAAACTCAAGTGTGTTTACACATGTATTAGCGTTGATGGAATGGTTCATTTTCTACATATTTCAGGATTTTTTTTTAAGCATTCAGTTGAGAACATCCTTTATGACAGAAATCCTATGCAGCACTTGTATGGCTTTCGACAAGACCAAGGAGCTCTATAACTTCAAGATGAAAATCAAATGATAATTATGATTCAGTATTCAACTGCAAAAATTTAATATATATGCAAAGATGAATGGGGGGGAGGCAAAATGAGAGTCTGATTCCTAGGCATGTACAGCTCAGGTTGGAATGTTAGGGGCAGAGCAGCCAGAGAAGAAGGGGGCTGCAACTGCCTGTGTTTCTAGAGGCAGAATAAGTGGCTCGCTCTGCTCTGTGTATTTGTAGGCAGTTGTGATTCCAGAAGATACCAGGCCAAGTCTTTCTAGTGCCAAACTCTGTCCAACCACAGGACTGACATGGAAGCCCCAACAATTGAGAATAAGTGGTGTGAGCTCCCCAAGGCAGACATGAGAAGGAACAGTCAAGTTCTCCACTGTGTACAGACTTACCCCCAGTTCAAGGTCAAAGTGATATGTCTTCTAGAGGCTTTGGGGCATCTTTTAGTTAGTATGAGCATACAAATGCAATGCATATGCTATTTGGAAAGCTTCTGAACTAACTGAGGGCTTATCACTCTCTCAGCTAAGATTTGTATTTGAATCATCTGTAAAGTCACACCCTTAAACAAGCTTCTGGGTTTCAAATACCTCCGTACAGCAAGTAAACGTTCCCTGCTTTCTGTTCTCAGTGTCCTTGGTCATGGTGCTTTTTGTTGCATTAAAAGTGCCGGTCAAACTTTGATAGTATTTTTTTATAGTTGGTGCAGAGTGGAATAACTCATGGATTATTTCAATATTTTTGTAATAAAAAAATATAAGGAATACACATAGGCATCATCACTTTTTTTATAGACCTGGAATCATTTAAGATACTTTAAGCATCATAATCACTTGGGATGTCAGAAACTAGTCCAAAAAATTCATCAGCCTGCCTCAGCAGATTGAAAAAAACTTGTATCCTGCAAGATCACCCTATTTTGCAAGTTGGTGCCCCCAGGAACCTGGCCAGGGGTGCTATCAGAATTATCAGGTGAAGAGAGAAGCAGCCTAACTAGAAAGGGCTTGTCAAGACTGGCCAATGTTTCCCAGGAAATCAAAAGATGTAAATGCCTGCTTTCATCCATCCATTATAACAAAGCTGACCACAGTGGAAGATGTCTTAAACTTCCTTCCCTGATTTTATATTAACCCAAGTAATATATTGAAGATGAGTCAAATCACTTTAAAAAAGAAAGAAAGAAAGAAGGAAAAAGTTAGAGTCACTTAATTATTCACTCATTTGGACTGTCCAATTCACTTAAAGTAGTCAAGTTCCAGAGCCACCAACTGTAATGGATGTGTCATCCAGAGACTGCTGTCCCCAAGATGATATCCACAGGAAATGACATGGGGCTCCAACTATGGCTTCTTTTGGTATAAACTCCCAAGCCATTTTTTAAAAGCTAGACAATTTTTATCAGTAGACATATTTCCTAGTACTCCATGATCTGATCCTTCAAGGAAGATTTCCACTAAAAAACATGAACCTTTTGTTGGGATATGGAAAGATTATCTATTCACCAGGCAAGATCTAGGAGGATGCTTTTCTTGTCCGCACATGATGAAAACATTCCGCCTCCACTGTAGAAGGAAAAAATGATCATTTTGGCAAATTCTTCACTTTTGTGCAGTATCATGAATTATTAGTTTCATTAATTCCAAGACAATTTTTAACTGGTGATCTTTGGAAATCAAATCTCTCAGTTGAACTATACCTTTGACTCCATGAGTAAATAACAGATTACAGCATAATAGTGTCAAGCAACACAAATGCAACGGGCCCCCTCACTCTTCGATCATGTAAGTTCTAAATTATTTCTCAACTTCATCCTGTATGTACATGTTAAGAGTTGAAACAAGCACTTTGTAAATAAATGATAAGGTACCATGCTTGGTCTTTGAGGTAAGATTGGCAGGCAGGAGGTGTAAGAAGTTTGAATTTTTTCAATCATTTCCCAAATGCTGCAAATAGTTTGTTATCCAACATACTCAAAGATTATGTTTTAGTTAGTGATTAATTCTTGTTAAGGAAATGGCATATCCACTATGTTATAAATTGCAGCTTTTCAAACGATTACAAGAACTGAGGGGGGAAAAAAAGCTTCAGAGGTAAATCATCATTTAATTTTGCTTCCATGACACAGAAAGCATAACACTGCTGTCAGATTGTTGTGTCCCGGACAGAGGCACAAATAATGGAGGGTTTACAGTATTAGGACTTAAGGAGACATCAGCATGCAGGGAACCAAATTTGGCATTTGTGTTTATATTTTAATTCTTCCTAAACTTTCAATACACTTAACATTAACCCTCCACAGAGAGTCTCTGGAGAATAATCTAGAAGGAATGAATGATGAATAGGATACAAATGCATATGATAGCCTCACTAAGAAGGGTGTTGTCTTAGCATTTTCTAAAAGAAAAATAATATAATTTTTCTTTCAAACAAGTATTTTTAAATGAATCCATATTTAAAGAACACACACACACACTCTTAACACTACTGTAACCTTGTGTATTTGAGTGGAAGAAAAAAATATTGTCCATGTACATCAAAGTTTGGTTCCTCAAAATGACTATGTCTTTCAAATCCTCTTTGCACATTAACATTGTCCTACTTAGCTATGTATTGTCAGCTTCAGTAACACTGATTTTGTAGATGCTTAGTTACTAGTCACTTACGATGAACGCTATTAACCTAACAAATGAAATAAATTCTCTCACCAACAGGTCAGGTTTATGTAATTCACACACTAGCAAAAGATAAGATACAAAGATAATCTGAAGATGGAAGTCAGATGAAGAATTTATGGTGAATTCCTAAATGACCAATTTATTTGTTTCTATGAACAAATGAAGTGATAGCACTGATCAAAAAGTGAGCAGAAATAACTGAAATCTCCATTACTTTTTAAAAATCATGTATGGGTGTGTTACTAAAGTCACAGACGAAAAGGATAAAGTATATACTGCCCTTTATGCACACAAAGTGGCATGTGATTGACAAGTGAACTTTTGAATAAGAAGCTTTTACCTCCTTTTTCCAAATCAACTATGCTCACAGTCCATGCCTATAAGATATCAACACAGTTGTGAACTTCAATTGGGAATACCTACATATAAATCCAGGCTTCTTAGGTTGAAAGAATGTTCTCACTCCTTAAGGATCTCATCCTTTAAACAGCTGAATAGAATAGTTTTGTGCCACTTTAAAGTTTCTTTCCCCGAACAGATTGAATTGAGCAAAGAAAACCTCTGATGTCCTTACCAGGATGGTGTGAGGTTACACATTCACTTTCAAATATACCAGATACCATTGAGTGGAAGTAAGTTCTGACACAATGTTTAGACAAGAATCCAGAGACTTTTTCCCTAATGAACCATTTTCTAGACTAAATATATGCTCCCTTGAATTCTCCACACATCTTTGCCATTAGCCATTACTGTTTCTATATAAAGTGTGGATGAGATGCCTGCATTTTTATGTTCCTAAGGAGAATTCCTTAAAGCCTTTTTTAAAAATAGCTCAGACTGTCTTTCAGAATCTGGCTCAGAGGATGGCTGAAGTGCAGGAGGATTGCAGTGGTCCTTGGTTTCATTTCAATGATGGATGCAGATCACTTCACATTACATTCCCTTACCGCGGTGATCCAGTGTCACTTTTGAAAACAATCAAAAGCTCTTCTGCCAGCTTGTGACTCCTAAGACTCTTCCCACTTGATGCTTGAGGGCTTCAGAATGTCAAAGGATGGGCCATTTCTCTCTCGCCCCCACTTCTGAGTCTCTTTTCCCGATCTGGATGAGACTGCGAAGGGAGCTAAACACTTGGGTGGCATCTTGTCTCCTCGCTTGGGCACCGTGGGACAGCACCAGGCCACTGCAGAGCTCTCTGTCGGCCTATGTCCTGATAATGGGCACATGGACAGACTCTGGATATGTGCCCAGGATGGACAGTCTCAACGGGATCATTACTCATGCAAACGTAAGACTGTGGAATGTGGGTGGAAATGTATAAAAACATGATGAGCCATTTAATTTTGCTAATTGTAGCAATTAGGCTAGCTTGTAAGCAGTTTGCTCCCACAGCAGAAAGCCAAATGGAAGAAGTGGCAAGCATCCATGTGCCCACAGAAATGAGGGGTTCAGAAATGCTCCCTAGAGCAGTTGAGGTGTCAGGTGGTTTCACCATCCATCTGAAGCTCTTTCTCTATATTCCACAAGGAAAAAATGATCAGACTTTTGCTGCATTGCCTGCAGTGATCTAGCCTAGAAATGCAAAACTCAGCAAATCTGGGGGCCTATGTTGTCCTAAATAAGGATGGCTGAATGTCTTTGCTGTTCCCTAATCATTCTGCCAAGATGTTTTCATACTATACTGACATAGCCTAACTCGGAAACAAACGTAAGTTGGATCTTTATTTTGTTGTTTTGTCTGTCCTTAGATTTTCATGCAGGCCCCTTCCCACATTGACAGCTTACTGGAGTTGAGTGAGAGCTTATATTCTGCCTAGTGCTGTGCTGAAGAGCTTTGTTGCTGTGATCTCTTAGTCCTCACAACCATCTATGAGTTAAACATCGTTTCCAGATGACAAAATTTCAGCTTGGGCCTATTAAGCAACTTGCCAAAGGTTCCATGGGAGAGTGGAGCTGAGAGTTGAGCCTGACTTCTCACATCTAAAAGACCTTCAGAAAACCAGCGAATAGTCCACCAAAATCATTTCCTGATTTGGCAAGACTTCAAGAGAAATAGAATCATGCTCTGATGATTGAAATCTTTCCAAGAAAATTTCTTTTTAAGGTCAAAAGATGTCTTCCCAAATGGAAAGCTTTTTAAAAAGTATGTAATAGTGAGAAATGGAAGTCTTTATCACATGTAACTGAATTGTACTTCAAATCTAATTCTTAGGACATGAATCAATGCTGTTCCTCCATTCCAGAGAATTAACCCTCCAGGGCCCAAATATAAATTAACCTGATGCTGCTTCTCTTGTATCCTATGTATGATACTGTCATCCAGTTAGACAGATTGAAAAACAGCTACCCTACACTTTGGCATGTTGTAGAGAAGGAAAAAGACAGAGAGAGAGATGCAGACAGACAGACAGACACACAGACAGACAAGAGAGGGAGGGAGGGAGAGAGGGAGAGAGGGAGGGAGGGAGGGAGGAAGGAAGGAAGGAAGGAAGGAAGGAAGGAAGGAAGGAAGGAAGGAGGGAAAGGGAAGGGAAGGAACGGCAGGCAGGCAGGCAGGCAGTCTGTCTTTAAAGTAACATTACTTGCATATTATAAGGTAATTCTGTTCCACTGCCATAATTTTTTCCATAAATTTTATTTACTACTTTGCAGGTCACAAAATGTAATATTTAAGAGGATTATTACAACACTAGCTTGGTCCATCATGTAAGTGTAGGAATCTTGTCTTAGACTGAAGAGTTAGCTGCAAAGAATCAAAGAATATAGCAAGTGTTTATCAACTATTTTTTGACTTGCCTTATAAAATAATCAAGGTGTTCTTTCCTTTCTCATTTTAAATGTAGCCTGTCTGAAGGTGAACAAGATGACGGAGTTGTAACCCATTCAGTGATCTTGTTGCATATAAAGTTGCGTGGTTGTTGTTTGAATTGATGCTAAAAAGGTGTCAAAGAATAAACCAAAAACTTTCTCAACCCTGGTGTTTATTTTTAAGAAAATCTTCAATCTGAATGTAAAATATTAAAGCAATCACCTATTTTCCTACTTTGATTCTATTTAAGCAGATTTAGGAGCTTATGCTAAATTAGAAGTTACTAACGTTTGTAGAATATAACATCTAAAAGGAATCTAAATGTTACCTTATATTTTATAGAGAGGACAATTGAGACACAAAGAGATCAGATGACTTTTTCAATCAGCATCACACATGCCACCCTTATTGGTTCCCTTGGTCATTCATTCAACAAACAAGATCTCTGTGCGGAGCACACAGTCAGGGACAAAGGAACGCTGCACCTCCGCAGCTCACAGTGTGGCTGTTAGGGAGTCTGAGCTTTCTAATTTCATCTCTAGTTCTTTCCTGCTCCAGCACCCTGCCATTTCTCTTTTTAGCATTCATATCTAATTCTATATTAAACCAATAAAGAAATATAAGCTTTTCCAAGACACTCCTGAAAGCCTCACAACAAGAACAACACACAATGACCAGCATAAGGCGATAATGTGAAGACAAGTCAGCTGAGATGACAGACAATAAAGAGAAGAGCCCCTTCATAATGTGTGTCTATGGTTCTCAGCAATAGGCTTTTCAATCAATGTCCCAAAACCACAACAACAAAAATGGAAATGCTCTCTGGGCACACAGCATTGGACTTGAAACCTCTGAATAACCGTTGGAGATAGCCCTGAGCATTTCTTTTAAGGAAAGGCATGACATTCAGCTGCCTTCTAAGTGTCCAAAGTTGTGTAGTCGGTCACCTCTGTGTCTTTCTGGGGAGCAGCCTGCGTTAGCACACACGGCATCTCTCCACCATACTCTTATTTCAAAATAAATTTCTGGATGAATCTCCACTATTCTAATTTGGAAGCTCTAAATCCCCAGATCCCATGCCCAGAAGGGCAGCCCCACACAGGATGGCACGTCAGGAGACACACAGTCAGCCCCAGCACCTTGTAGAACCCATCCGCGTCACTCCTGCAATGTGGCCAGAGCAGGTGTCTTCCTGCAGATATAAGGAGTGTGTTGTTAAAGATCACTATTAACTTACATCACTCATTTTCTCTAAAGGAAGTCCTTCTGGTTAGATGAAGAATAAGCCCATAGGTCCCCTATGGAGCAAGAGGAAAGAGAGAAGAAAGTACATTAATTTTTATAAGCACAGGATAATTGAAAGAGTCCTTGGTGAGTCTTAGTAAGCACTAATAAAATTGTTAAAATAGTAATGTTGCTAAGTCCAGATCAGGATTTCTAGGTTCAAATCATTATCACTGTGTGTGTAGCGATTGCACACACATGGAAGCATGTAGTTACTGATAAGATGTTTGCAGAGCAAAGATCATATTTAACATCAAATTAGCATCAAATTAATTAATCAAAAGCATAAGTAAATATTGCCAGCATGGTGGCAACACAAAATTTTCTCTTGTGTTATTATTGAAGCCTGTCACCTACTCTGTTATTAGAATTTCAGAAAATGTGAGGTTTTGTGTTTTTATTATATTTCCATCTACTAAATTAAGCAGGCTGGCCCTTTCCTTTCTCTACTGCTCAATTTGCATTAAAATGGAATTAATCAAATTCTTACTTCAAGTGCTGCAAATAGGAGCAAATGGAGACGCTGTGTTTAAGCTAATTTAACTATTGCAAGTGGTATTCTGGCGTGGAGTTCTACTCAATCAACAGTTTTAATTTTTTCAATTAATTCATTATCAGTAAGTTCTAAAACACCCCTAAGTGTGTTGAAAATATATTTCACGTTTCCATCATTATAAGAATTCTTATTTTTATTACAAACCATTGGAACATGTCTTAATGCACACCAGCATTTCAATCCCTTGTGATCCTGGAACATAAGCTCTTGCATTCCAGTGCGTTGGGCACAGCTGCGCTCCCACAGCAATTAAACTTTGACCTGTGGTTTTCTATGGAACCCCTACTGATTTCTTATTCTATTCAAAATGGGAGAAATAGGGCACCATCCTGTAACCAAAGGAGACCTGCCAGCTAGTGAAAGAATTGTCATTTTCTACCCTGCTTTCAAAGAACTTCCATATTCAACTTCTCTTATTAACCTTGCTAATGTGTTGTGCAAAAAATAAAAAAAAATAAATAAAAAATAAAAGGAACTGGTTCTCAGAGGATGTTTTGAAAGCCTGGGGTGGAATGTTTTCCTTGGTCTGAATTAGAGGCGTGGTGCTTTGTGAAAAGAAACAAATCTCTCCTGCCTTAAGAAAAAGGGTGGCAGTGAGCCTGTCACACTCAGAAATAGTCTCCACTGTCACCAAGCTGCATATTGCTGATGCTATCGATTCCCCTTTTTTTTTTTTTACAGAAACATCTTGGAACTTGTCAAGTTTTACTGGAGGTGATTTGCAGTTAATTAATTCAACAGACACTTTAATCTTGCAAATTCTTGACTTGTAATATTGTAATCAAGCTACTGCAAGGAAACATTAATCAGTTAGTGGAGAAGGAGCATTTGGTTCAGCATCACGCCGTGACATGCCAAGGCCTGAAGAGAAAAGACCTCTGGGAAACAGAGCTAATGAAATCGTGCTACCTGGTTGCTCAGCACTGATGCTATGAGTATTCATCCACTTCCTTTGCTTTTGCCAGTAAGCACTACTTTGAAAAATAAGTCAATGGATTCCTGGGGGCTATGTAACTTAGAGAATAGGCACAAGTCATAGAGACTTGCTTCCAATGAGTTGAAATCCATGTGTTTGGAAATGAAAAAAGATGTCACTGTTGCCTGTTTAATAACTGCTCTGTTTGAGTATGGTTGCTGCTTTTACTTCATTGCCTGTGGCTACTATTGCCAGGATTGTAAGAACCAATTGGTAAAGCTTGAGTTTATAATTCAGGTTCAGGGGTCAAATCTGCGTGGGTGTAGTTATCAAATAATTTGGTGCCTGCCTTCCTAGGTGGCGACATTACCAGTCCCAAAGTGATATCCATTACTATGTGGAATCTACTATCCTGTTGATTCTCAGATCCTGCAAAACCTTGGTTACTAGCTTAAGGAATACCAATCCAATATTCGTAATGCCTACATTTTCACTTAAAAGTAAACAGATGATCTCAGAATTTAAGAACATGATTCTTTCCCACTTTTTTCAAAGAAAGATAAGAAGGAAGTAGTCAGAAGTTATCAGATGGTATAGTTTCAAACTGTGAAAGAAAGGCAGGTATCACTGTGTTCTTAGAAAGTTTTCTGTTGAGTCTTCTGGCATCAGTTTTAGGAGTCAGCCCTAGATGAATGAGCAAAAGTCATCAGAAGCATCCAGTAAATAGTCTGGAATAAAAATAAGAAGAGGAAAGAGTCAGGATCATTTTTCTTGTGTCTCAAAGATGTTCCTCTTTCCTAAGTGATCATTCTGGTAGTTACCTCCAGGATGTTCCAAGAGCTGTTGAATGACATTCCCAGGTATCAGTGGCAAGTCATTTTTCAGAACTAGCTCTTGACATAAACACTAAGACGGAAGGGTAGAAAAGTGGCCTCCTGTCCTGTGACTTATTTTCAATTGCCAGGTAAGGAAAACTAGTGAGTCAAAGAAAATGTTCATTCCTTGAACCCCAGAGCCAGCACAGGCACAAAGATACTCTAATGTACAATGAGTTGGTTAATTGTAGGGACTTAGGAGCACTGCCCAGTCCCCACCAACAAGGCTCCCAGGAAAGAGTGACCACAGTGCTATTGGGTGTTGGGACAGAGGGTTCGATTAATGTAGATGCCCAAGTATGGAAACTGATGAGAAAACCCATCGGTGGCTTATCAGGAATAGTTGCCTTTATACAGAGAAGAAATTTGAACTAGTCACTGCCGTCTCATAACTATGACAGCAGACATGTCCCCTTAAGGAGGGCCAAGGCCAGATGGAAGTGAGAAGATAGAGGGGATGCAGGTGGCTTCATATCTAAGCAAGGCTCTGTCCTAAGGAAGCCCTCCCCTCCTCTGCTCTGCGCATTCAGAGCTTCTGGTGGACTAAGACAAGGTATTTTATGGTATCAGAAGCCACTCTAGCTTGTCAACCATGAATCATTTAATTTTCCCTCTTTTAACAGCAACAAGATTCAGGGTTACCACGGCCTTACTCATCATCCCATTGTAAATATATCATGACATCGCAAGAGCCTTTGTGTTCAAATTCATTCAACCAGGTTTACCAGAAATTAGACTCATTGATACATAATTTGGATCTCAATTCTACCAGTCATCTCTTCCATGTTTCAATTTCTAAACTGGAAAAATAATTCTCACAAGAATGATTTTCAGAGTAATGGAAGCAAAAAAAAAAAAAAAAAAAAAAAAAAAAAAAAAAAAAAAAGGGCAGTTAAGCAATTTTTCAACATACACAAAAATCACTGGACCATTGATAGCCCTAAAGCTCTGATTTTTCCTCATGACTAAGTTTCTTTTCATTTGTGGGTTTTCAACATTGGAATTTTCCAGATGACTGCTGAACCATCTTCACTAAACCAAAGTAGACACTCGAGAATTATTAAAAAATAAAGACTGTCCACATGAATGCAAATATCCCAATGAAACATGAAGAAGTAGGTCACTCAAGTGGTAAATTTGGTCTTTGAGGTATCAAACATCCAGATCTGGAAGAGTCCAGATATTGGAAGCATACAGTTTTCTCTCTGCTTGTCTGGTATTGTCTAGATAGACAAACTGCTCAGGTGTTGTAGGTAATGGAATTGAACTTTCTCGTGCAGTAATCGATTGCTGGTGATATTCTGCTGCTAAAAGTCTCTTTATTGTGCGAAGAGAAACAGATAATGCAGAGCAAACATTATCTGATTTTTATTTTCTTTCAGCCAATGCATATAATGGAAGAGGTTTGAAGGGCTCTGTCTTGGATGTTCTAGAATCAAAGTGGAAGTTGTAAGTTGCCTTCCACTGGGCTCTTTCCAAGCCAGGAAATTTCTTATTCAGCCTTTCTATCTTTTTTAATTTAATCACTGCTCTTCTGTTCACAAATCGTAATCATTCACAAAGTCTGCTCCACAGAATGGTGTAAGAGAAAAGTAAATTTGTTAACTTTTTATGGTTCAAATAGAAGTTGCAATTCTAATTGTTCCTTATTATACCTGAAAGCTAAAAATAATTTAAACTGTTTGATACAATTATTTCACAGTGAATTTTATGGCCATGATAGAAAAAAAGGTATTTTTTCCAAATCAAACAAAATACATAACTTTTTGGGTTTAGTTCATAATGTCACTCCAGTTGCCAGGTACTAACTGGTTATTGCAATATTGAGATGTTAGTGTTTTCCTTGTAGTCACTGCCACAACCCCCTTGGGGCGGGTGTGGGTGTGGGTAACACCCAAGGAGACTCACATTCCTGAAAGAAATTTTGGGATGTTCATACCACCTGTTGTGTTGATTATTCATTGACAATTCTTCCTTGTAATGTTAGGAAATTGATCTTGCATCTTTCCATTTGGCTCCAGGTTGGTGCCCATGTGGATTTCCTCAAGTTGTGTGCTTACCTCATTTACTGATCTAAGCTTGGCAGGAAAACACACAAGCTGTTCAGACCAATCTTCTTTTGAGAGTGCTTTCGTTTTAAAACTTGCTCCAAGGCATTGACTGTAAGCAGCACACAGAGCACTGATAAGTACTCAGCTAGGCAAAGATCTGGAGAGATTTTCAAAGACAATCTAAATATTTTGGAGGTCCTTGGGTCATGTTTTTTAAAACTTAATATTCTTGTTTACTAGTAATTTTTTAGTTAGTATACAAATTAATGGGCTTTTATTTCAGATTGTGTTTTTATTGTGTCAAATTGTACATTCAGTGCCAAGTTAGAACACCTTCATGGGCATGGGCAATGAATTTCTCTGTTGAGCCTCTCCTTTCCTCAACTGCAAAGGTTTCCCTAATGGGCTCCACCTGCCACCACCTAATGGGCTCCACCTGCCTAGGGAAGACCCCCCCGCCCCCCGTGTGTCCATCCAGTACTAATTGTTTTGTGCCCCTCCTCTGTAGTGCAGAATGTGGCTGCACCCAGACACCTGTGAAAACTCTCAGAACCAGCAGACCTGGGCACTGATTTGTTTTGGGTTTGCTTTTTTTTTTTTTTTTTCTTTTTCCTTGCAATTTTTACTTCACTATAACCATTACCCAATCTTTTTACCTTCATGTTATAGATGAGATGTTACGTCAATTTTGCAACAAAGAGAGGACAACCAATTGACAATCAGAAAAATATTAATCTTTTTTTAGTCCTATTTGATTATGAGATAATTAGTATGTAATTCATGGTTTAGAAAAGCAAAATCCCTGTGCTAATTATAACAACTAGTTTAAATACGCTCAAATATATTCTATGAAACAATGTCTTTTTACACTATGGAGCATGTTCTTTCCTGGAGCAGAGACATGAGGTGCTATGGTCTAGTGATGGGGACTAAGAACTGGGAACCCACGCACACCTGATCCTAATCCCTGGTCCATCATTTCATCTTCCGAAATGCACGTCAAACTTACTTCCCCACTTGTGAAGAGAGGATATTTATTTACATACTTCGCAGGGTGCTGTGAAGACTAATGAGAGCTGGGAAAGTGCTCTGAGGTTACAAAGCACGAGCCCTCTTACCAACTCGCAGGAGCACAGTGGAGAACTGCATGCAGCATGGAGACAGGCTCAGAAGGGGCACTGGAGTCATCTGAGGAGCACAGCAGCAATAACTATCCAATCAAAGAATACAATGATTCTTCATCACTTAGTATAGGTAAAACTCCTTCAAAGGTCTATGTAGAATTTTTTAAATTATCAGCTTTTTAATGAGAAAGTTAACTTTTCATATAGACATTGAGTCTTTTCATATAGATGGACCGTTTTCCTCTTAACCAATCTAAATTTTACTAAATGTGCATTTAAATACATCCAGAAAACCTGGTTCCTTCTGGTGCCTGAAAGTGCCCGACCCCAAGCTACATTTTCCAGAAGTAGATGACACTCCACTACAGTACTAGTGATGCCAAGTAGTGTTCTGAAATCCACTCCTGGAGGGAAATATTTAACAGACATTATTGAGATTGGATTCTTGGATTTACATAGTTTCCTTTTTATGTCTGAGATGATGCATCTCTCCCTTTACAACCCAACAGAAGAATGCCAAGCCTCACTCCTGCTTGGAACTCCTGGGTTGATTCATTTTCACATTATAAGTGTGTATTAAATTTTTCAGAGAAGTGTTTACAGAAGGAATTCAGAAATATACCAATGGCCATGTACTTATGAACACAAGTATGCAGATATGAATTCTACTAAAGGACAAAGGAGATGGTAGAAAAACCACCTCAGAGAATATCTTGTACAGCTTCCTCAAAGTAACTTGTTTTCACTTGCTTAAAATTAAGCCTGATCAGAATGAATGATAAATAACCTGATTTGAGAATATAAATATTTGTCATTTTTGAGTCATAGAGGCAACATTATAAAGTAGGAATACACCTATGAAGCTGTACTAAAAATCCAGATGATGTCTTAATGATGTGGCTTCATGAAGGAAAGTTGTACATAACTAATATCATCATGCCCTTATTTAACAAGTATATTCCACTACAAAAGAAATTCACACACTCTTAAAAATGTGAAATAAGGTTTCAGAAAGTTTGAGCAGTGGGTTTTAAATTATGTCATGTTTGCAATAGATACTACATTCCCACTAGATACAATTTCTTCTGGATTCTAAAATCTAGTTGCCAATGGTACTTCAAAGCCTTAATATTTCAAATTGGTTAAACATTTCTAATACATGGTATCAAGCTTTCTGGAGCAAGACTTTCATCTAGGCAATTATCTGACCCATTAAAACTTTGTACTGCCACACCAGACTTATTGTTGTCATAAAGTAGTCGCATGAGTATAGTAAGTGAAAGAAATAATTTGGATATTCCTGAGTTTCCCCCAGTTCCATGTACAGATATTTTCCAACCAAAAATGCATCAGAATAGCCTTCTTTAACAATGAAAAAATATATATCAGCTTTTGTTTGGTTTTGCACAGCTGAATATTTGGACTAGATGCAGGACCTGGAGTGGAAAGTGGTGGTTTTCAGGTGGGCTTGCTGGGGGGAGGGGAAGGCAATGGGGACAATAGGTCCTGGGGAGATTTTATCACAAAAGTATGGAACAAAGTCTAAACATATTTGAGCTGGACAGCTCCTTGAAATGATAGTCCAGGTTTTTCATCAAACAGGTAACAATACAAGCAGCAACAATGCATTAGTTAGACATAAGATGTACATCTTATTACTGGAGGAAGGAAACGAGTCTCTTTCTAAGGTTTTCCAGACTACATGGAACTCTCAGGAGTCTTCCCTGAAAATAAGAGACTGTTTTAGAAAAATTAGTTTTTGATAAAAGTGTATGTGATCATACTTCTGTAGACCAGTCGTTCCGTAAACATTACACGGGAGACTTTGTAAGTGAGATTGCACAAATTCCATGACTACCTCTGGTTAGCATTCTTTTCCACAAGCAAATGGTTTTTTAAAAAATACATGGAAATTCTATTTTGCTCAAGAAGAGTATCTCTTAAATTATTTCTATCTGACCATATCATGGCATATTATTAACCCAAAACTCTCATATTTAGATGGTATGGGATCAAGGAAAGAATGACTCTTGGTCAGTCATCTATTAAAGATGCCACCTGATGCCTTTCTTTCATAAACAGAGTAGGATGAAAGAGGACCATAGTTGTCTTTGGGTGAGAAGCTTGCCGGTATTCAATGATTTCTGGTTTTCTTTCCAGTAATCAGACAGCTCAGTAGCCTGGAGAAAGACATAGTAAAGGATATATGAACCTCTTTTCCTGTTCTCAGAAGGAAGAGGACAAACAATGACCCACAGGTTTCCACCCTCTTTGAAACCAAATAGAACACTGAATTTAGGGCTAAGATAAGAAGATTGTTAAAATGAGAGCAAAATCATCCTCCGTATTGATTTTTTCCCCATTTTTATTGATTTTGTTTTACAGTTAGGATTGGGGTTTCTAGTAATGATAAGGAATGTCACTTTATGGAATACCTTTGGTGCAAAAATGGCAAAAGTATTAGTTACAAATGAGATGACTGGGGATACGAACTTCATTTATACTGACATCCTACCAAGTATATGGAAACAGTTCTACAATCACTAATATTCTGATTAACCTAATAATATCTAATGGAAAAATAGAATCATTTTTGCTGAGCATTAAACCACTGCAAATTATAAATCTGCTTCCAAATGGCAAGAATCTTTGCTACTGACATTTGTTCTTCACTCTCCAGTTATTTTAAGTAAAATAAGTTTCACATCTAACTACCTCAGCTACAGTTGTTTTATTTACAAACATGAAATCATGCACTTTGGAATCAATGAAACTTTTCATTTAAAATTTCAAAAAGATACTTGGTGCAAAGCAATTTGAAAAAATTCACTTATGACCTAAGCAACCCAACCTCAGAAGTTTGCACTTCATTTTGTTTGCTTCTAAGTTTGGTTTGGCGTAAAAAGATTTATTTCCACTCAACACCAAGATAGCTGCTCTATATTTGCTTAATTTGCCTTAAATATTTAGTGCTCTTTTCTCTGTCCTATCTTTGTTTTAAATCTATCTCTGAAAAAAAAAAAAAGTAACAGGTGGCAGGTGAACAGCAAACTGAAGAGAAAGGACCACTAACTTCTCAGTTCCCTGTTATCAACTGTCTGCATGACATTCTGACTGTGCAAAATTGCCATTCCTGTGTTCCTCTCTCCATTGCAGAAACAAGGTGTGTGTTAGGGAACAGTGAAGACATTTCCCCTGGAACAGCACAGTGCCTGGACCCGAATGAAAATCTTGGCAGTTCTTGTGCTTTTACTTTGTAAACATTGTACAAATGTATTTGGAATTTTATTTGAAACAAAGAACTAAACAAGTTATTAAATTTTTTCCTTCCTGTAAATATATATATTCAAATTCCATGTATCCAAACATTCCTTTAGCGTTCGGATCGTAAGCGTGTCTTTATCGGCTGGAGGCTGCTGCTTCCAGGCAGCGACTCCGAGTGCTCTAGTTCAAAGCACAGTGCGTGGAGTATTTGATGTACTACAGTACCATAGTTATTTTGGTCTGTTAAGTAAGTTGCAATTTGTGATGAAATGAAGTGGAAAGTAGTACTTCATAATGAGTAAATTTCCTTGGTTACCTAATTTTTCTTGTAAAACTTAAAAAAAAAAAGAAAACTTGAAATTTTATATATTTGGATTTTATAGATTTTTTTTTATTTTATTGCAACACAAGGTACCAAAATCATTAAATAAAGTACACTGTGGTCATTTTAACAGAAGTCTGTTCTTGATTATTTCTAAGGCCAGGAAGAAAGAGAGGACAGTTTGTGTAAGTGGTGAGATACGTTCCCAAAACAATGAGATTCAAATTCTGAAAATAAGCAAAGCTGAGTTCTGACAGGTTTGAAATACATTTAGTATTGAGTTGCATTGCTTCTTTCTTTCTTTTCTTGAAATGGGGCCTCACTATGTTGCCTAGGTTGGCCTTGAACTCGAGATCTTCCTGCCTCACCCTTCTGGGCAGTTGGTAGCTGAAACTATAGGCACACACTACTGTGCCCAGGTGCATTTTTAAAGAAATGTTTAATCTACTTCCTCAATTTCTGAGACCTGCTAAAGAATGTTCCTCTAGAACCACTGTGAAAGCAAAGAAATGTTTACAATCCTGTAGGCTTAAAAACAAAAATAAGTTGTTTAAGTATGAATAAAAAGAAAAATTATCCATGAACAAAAGTATATTTTAAAACTGTGATAGGTCTAAGTGGTTCCTTTTCTACAAATTAGCCTTATGCTTCATGTATTTATTTTCCTTGAAATATTTTGATCATTTTTATCTTAAAGAAGTTTTCACCAGTTGTGGTTGTGCATACCTTGGCACTTGGGCAGCTAAGGCAAGAGGCTCACAATTTTGAGGTCAGCCTGGGATACACAGAAACATCATGTCAGAGAGAGGGAGGGGGGGATTTTCTATTTCCTATACATTTGGTAAAAGCTCTGCTTTTTTTTTTTTTAACAAAGACTTCTTCTGTAAGATAACTTCAAAAGACATCTACAGCCTAAGATGTGACCATGTATGTCAGTTGCCATGGATAACTACTAAGAACAGATAAGGAATGGATTAGAAGGAACAAAGACATGAAAACATTTTTCACGATTTGCTTGTTTTTTTTTTACAGTGATTTACTAGGATTTTCTATTTTTCTAATTATAGTAGTAACACATCGTGAATGTAACAACACTTGAAATCCACCATTTTAATGGGTTCACTCAAGTCTTGTGCAAGCATGGATATTTTTAACTCTATTGATACAAGAAATGTTTTTAAAACTCACAACCTTGTGCTATGCATGGTACTAGGGTTATAAATATGAATAAAACATATTTTATTCTTAAAGAATATGGTTTGAGCTGAGTGTAGTGTTGCATGCCTGCAATCCCAGCCACTCTGAAGGATGAGGCAGGAGGATCCCAAGCTCTAGGCCAAAGGCATTTTGTATAATTTGGCAAGATGTTGTCTTAAAATAAAAAATACAAAATGGGCCAGGGGTGCAACCCAATGGTAGAGCACTTGCAAAGTATGTGCAAGGCCCCAGGTTCAACACCCAAGTACCACACACACTCACATACCCCACAAATACAGTCTAGCAGCAGAAGAAGGCCAAATACACTATTATGACATAATTTAGTGGTGACAGCAACATAGAGAAGCACAAGACTCTCACAGGAACTTCTAATACAGTCTGTAAGAGCCAGGTGATGAGGAGGTAGGCACAGTGTACCCAGATCACAGAGTCAGGGAAAGGGGCAGAACCCCCACCCCCTTGTTTAGCCACAATGGACAGGAGTGATTTCTAGACTTCTATGCTCAGTTACTGAGTTTGGAGTTGTTGGGACCAGTATTCTACTTTTTCTGACTTTCACAGTAGCTTCACATGGGCCAGCAACAGGCAAGCAACTCATTTAGGCATATGATTAACTCCATGCTCTCTAACTGATGTCCAAAAGCAAAGAGGGAAAGAAATAGATATTTGTTTGTCTTTTATTTTTTTTCAATACTTGGGGTTAACCTGCAGCTATAGCCCTGTGGAGGCCGATCCCATCAGATGTCAGAAACTAAGCAGGGTTAGGCCTTGGATGGGAGACGGCCTGGGAACAACAGGTGCTGTAGGCTTGGGAAAAGGACCTGGCAAGCCACTCCCTAAAGCCAATCAGCCATTGAAAAGCCTATGAATAGTAGAGAAGCACAGTGTTACACCTGTTGTAATAGGGTTGCTATAACTTGGATACCAAGTCGACCGCACCTAACAACAACAACAATTGAGGGTTAAACTTAGGGTCTGGCTCATTCTAGGCAAGCGCTTTCAAGTGTCCACTTGTCTGTATTTTTTCATCTTTTCCACAATGAGTGAGAATTGTTATTTTGACATGAAAACAAAATTTATATATTTACTGGGAAATATTTTAAAAAGAAAAACAAACCATAATCCTAATTATAAAACTTAATTTAGTAACGGACATCATTTGCCTCTAAATAATCTAGAAACGTTACTCAAAAAAGGCCTAAAATTATTTATAAAACTTTTCAAAATGATTATAAAGTACAATTAAAGAATCCATGAACTAAAAGAACTAACTACTTTGTTTTTAAATAGGGTATTGTTGGAGTCTGGCCTTCCTAACCTATTATGAGTTATAATTACCATAAGAATGTATTATCAGCACATGAATATACAAATTAATAAGCTTCCCCCCAAATTCTGGAGACAGAGTTTGTACATTATTGAATAAATGAACTTAGTATATGATAATTTAAAATCAGTGGAGTAAGCGTGATCTATTCAATAGACTGTCACCACTAGGAAAAACTCATCACTCAAAAAAAGATCATACGGATTAACAACATAATCTGAAAAAGCTGTGAAGTTCCAGAGTAGGCTGTGAAAAAGCACAACCACAAAAATGTACGTTGATATTTTCTCGAAATGAGAAATATTTTCTAAGTTTTATTCTCAATGCAAAAGGAAGACATTCTAGTTAATAAGCATATATATGAGTTCCTTTACTTTCCTTAAAGAAGAAACTCCAATGTCCGAAAAACAACTCATAAAAACATTAAATCTCACTAGATTGTACAAATATCCTAAAATATATACACAAAGATGTTCACAACAGAGAAAATTAGAAATAACTGAAAAACAAACAATACGGAATTAAACCTACCATACCACTCTGGCATCCAATTTCATCTGATCTCAGAAGCTAAGCAGGGTCAGGCCTGATTAGTACTTGGGTGGGAAACTGCTTGGGAACACCAGATGCTGTAGGCTCGGGAAAAGGACCCAGCAACCCACTCCAGAAACGATTAGCCATCAAAAATCATATGAATAGCACAGAAGCACTGACATAGTGCTGGGCATAACACAGTCTTGGGTAGCAATTTGTTCTGTTGTACATAGAGTTTCTATGAGCTGGATCCAACCTGACAGCATCTAACACCACTATATCCTTACAATGAAACACCTCATAAAAATTAAAAATAATAAATACTTTAAAGGTAAATTTGTTGCAACAAATAACAGTATTGATTGTTAAAACTTCATTTTGACAGTAAACAACAGAAGAGCATGTTTCTTGGTTCAACCATAAAAAGCACAACAAACAAACACCACAAACAAAACCACAGTACAGTGAGTATATTAAGTATACTTAAGAATATGAAGGGAAGAGAATTGGCTCTAGCTGAACATGCAGCTAGTGAAAGTAGTCTTCTGACCTGCTTGGTGATTGCTGTTGTTGTTGCTGTTAGGTGCCGTTGAGTTGAGTCCGAGCCATAGCAACTCTATATACAGCAGATCAAAAAACTTCTCGATTCTGTGTCAGGCACACGATCTTATTTATGTTTAAGCCCATTGTTGCAGACACTGTGTCAATCCATCTGGTGGAGGGTTTTCCTTTTTTTCATTGACCTACCACTCTCCCAAACATGATGTCTTTCTCCAGGCACTGATCTCTCCTGACTACATGTCCAAAATATGTAAGACATAGTCTGGCCATTCTTGCTTCCAAGGAGCATTCTGGTTGCACTTCTTCTAGGACAGATCTGTTGGTTCTTTTAGCAGTCTATGGTATATTCAATAGACGTCTCCAGCATCATGATTCAAAAGCATTAGTTCTTCTCCTGTCTCCCTTGTTCAATGTCCAGCTTTCACAACTATGGCTATAGATGCCATGTGATTGTTGTTGTTGTTAGGTGCTGTCAAGTCAGTAACCGACTCATAGTGACCCTGCGTACAACAGGCAGAACACTATTGTCAGTGCTTCTCTACTGTTCATAGGGTTTTCAATGGCAGATTGATTTTTGGGAGTGGGTTGTTGGGTGCTTCTCCCAAGCCTACAGCACCTGATGTTCCCAGGTGGTCTCCCATCCAAGTACTAACCAGGCCTGACCCTGCTTAGCTTCTGAGATCTGACGGGATCGGATGCCACAGGGGTAAGGCTGCAGGTGCCAGGTGATTAGTAAGTAAGAAATTGGCAACTATGCCCGGAATGAACAGAATTCATTTGATAGATTTCTGAAAAGAGAGTAACAGTGCAGGGGAACCCTTCCAAAACTGTCTGAAGAACAATTTGGAGTTTGGAAAGACTTCAGGGAAAGGCTGACTTTTTCAGATGAAGTGCTAAAAAGGATAAGAAGAGATGAGAAATTGCCACCTTGGCCAGGAGACCGGGCTGCAGGAGAGAGAGAGTCCACTCATGGGTATTCAGTAGCGTCCTCAGTGGGGCAGCACCTCCTGTCTGCAGTAGGGTCTCATGTGAGTCAATAAAAGAATCTGAAACCAAGGCTCACCTAACTGATTTAATTGAATGGCTCTGCTTTTCCAATCCTCTGCTCTAGCTTGCATGTCTGCTCCTCCCAAACTCAGGTTGAAATTTAATTGCTGTTGCCACAGTACTGAGAGGTGTGATGGGTAAGATGATGAGACCATAGGGTCTGCCTTCCTGAGTAGATGGCCGCCATCATCAGTACAAGCTGGGCCCCTTTTGTTTCTTTCTGTCTCTCTCCAAACACCCCTCCTCTCTTTGCCCTTCCACCTTGTTCTGACCCAGCCCCTCCATCTGGCTCTTCCCAGACTTCAGACAAATAAGACAGGA
The DNA here is from genome assembly GCA_007922755.1 of Pedetes capensis. Classification (NCBI taxonomy): domain Eukaryota; kingdom Metazoa; phylum Chordata; class Mammalia; order Rodentia; family Pedetidae; genus Pedetes; species Pedetes capensis. Next base: position 83,162 of record VMDO01004112.1, read on the forward strand.
AACTCCTGTTCATTATAATTTCCTCCATCTGTAGGATTCCACTATAGCAGCAGAAAATGGGCCAAGTCATCCCCCTATTCATTTCTAGGCAATTTTCTCTGTACATGAATGAGCCGGCCAAGAGCCTTCTTCCACCTTGACCATTCACATAATAAATGTCTTTGTCTTCTTTCTTTCTTAGATGAAATAACAGATGGACCCTCTGGCTATCCTTTGAAAATCAAAATCCCTCTGCATATACAACCAGAGTGCTACGCTGCAGTCTCTGAGGTCCGGAGTTCAGTTCCCTGCACCGAAAAAATGGGAGAAGGGCCTGGCAATCCACTCCCAAGGCAATCCCAAAATAGTCAGCCATTGAAAACCCTATGAGGGTCGCTATGAGTCGGATACTGACTCGGCGGCACTAAATAAATAATAAAAAATACAACCATACTTACTACTCACTCAGAAACATTCCTTCTGCTTTTCCCAAGCTTAACTTACACTTGGTTTTTTTTTTTGTTTTTTTTTTTTTAATGCTATTAGTTTTTACTTTATGTCTTTTTGGAGGCTATTTCCATTCTGTCTATCTTAGTGATAAAATCATTCTAAACAAAAGCAAAGATCTAGGTTTTATTTCCTTCCTCCTTTTCCTGCCCTCTTCACCTGTCTCCTTCTTCTCCTCGTTCTGTCTTTTCCTTTTCTTTTTGTTTTATTTTTTGGAAAGAATAATTTACAAATTTCAGGTCAGTCATTCAAAAGACCAGAGTCCTCAGAACTTTTTATGATAAAGCTAAAGGATACTTTTCTCGTCTGTCTGATCTGTTCTCCACATGTCACAGCCAGATACTCAGGTGTCTTCTTCTACTCCTCCCTCTTCCCTCACCTCCTTCAACATCCAATCAATTACCAAAGGAAATCTATTTTCCTAGCATCCCCGCATTCTGCCACCATCTATCATCCCTATCATTTCCCTCCTGGATGAGTACCAACCCTGTGGATATTGTGGACTGCTGTCTCCTTCCCAGGTCTTCTTTCCATCTATTTCACAAAGAAATCAGGACAATCTTTGCAAAATGCAAATATGACCAGATTTTCACCCTTCAACTTCAGTGGTTCATCAATGCCTATGTTAGTTAGTTTTTTGCATCACTGTGACCAAAATACCTGACAGAGACAACTTAGGAAGGAAAAGTTTATTTGGCTCATGGTTACAGAGGGTGTCAGTCCACAGTGGCAGGGAAGGACAAGGATCAGGCAACTGGACTTCTTCACATCATGACAGACCCACCAGAGGCCCAGGTCAAACTTTCAAAGGCCTGCCCAGGTGTGACCTACTTCTGACAGCTATGTCCCACCTCCCAAAGTTCCACAGTCTCCCAAAACAATAGCACCCACTGCAGACTAAGTATTAAAAACTGAGCCTCTGGGGACATTTTATATTCAAACTAGAACACTCCCCTTAGCCTGGACGTCAAACCTCCATGATCTAGAACGTGCTGCATAGGCCAGACATGGGTAATGGTTTCAAGTTTATCACTTATGAAACACTTACCCTATTATATGTTGTAGCCACAAAGAAATACTTTGCCTGGAACTTTTCTGGTAGGTCATCTTGGGTCACCCCCTGCCCCCTCCGCTTCTCTGCAATGTCCTGAGGGGGACTCGTAATTTCTGCTGCACCTGACCTTCTGTCTTCAAACCACTTATTCTTACAGTTGTCATGTTTCTCATTTTCCCCCTAACAAGTATCTAAATGCAGTGACAGCCAGGGCCACAAGCATCTTGCTGGCTGTTGCAGGCACTGTGCCTTACAGACGGCTGGACACTCAGAATGCAAGCAAAGTCCAATAACAGGTTAATGATTCCCATTTCTATTTGAATCATTTTAAAGGGATATTCATGAGATCATGATCTGCAGCTATAGCAACCTGGCATCCAATTCCACCTGATCTCAGAAGCTAAGCAGTGTCGGCCAGGTTAATTCTTGGATGGGAGAACACCTGGGAATACCAGGTGCTTCAGGCTAGGAAGAAGGACCTGGCAATCCACTCTCAACAAAATCAGCCATTTAAAGTGCTATGAATAGTGGAGAATCACTAACAGAGTGCCAGGGTGCCACAGTGTCGGGGAGTGTTTCATTCAGTGGTACATAGGGTGGCTATGAGTCGAACCTACCTCAATGGCACCTAATAACAACAAGATCATGACAACACAGACAGACTGATCAGCGTTTAGCTTGGAGCCAGTAAAGAATTAAGTCTGCTTTTCATAGGGGCTGAATTTTTCTCCTACCCTGAAGTTCAGAAAGAATGGAACTGCCAAGTTTCCTCAATTATATAAACATCATATACCTGCATCTCAGTGAGCTTGGCTTTCTATAATAAAATACAGTAAACTGAATGGTTTAAACAACAGGTATTTCACATGGTTTTTGAGTCTGGGAAGTCCAAGACCAAGGTTCCAGCCAATTCAGTTACTGGTGAAGGCTGTCTTCTCGGCTTGTACACAACTACCTTCTTCCTGCACCTCCAGATGGACTTGGCTCTGTGCATGTCCCTGCACAGAGACAGACTGAGAGAGACAGAGATGAAGACCACAAGCTCTCTGGTCTCTTTGTGAGGGGACCACCTCACAACCTCACACAAACCCAATCATCTCCAATGTACGAACTGGAAGGGCTGGGGACCATGATTTAGTCCATAGTGATTTGTAAGAGCCCTCCGGCCCAAAAACTGAGATATTTTCCTCTTTCAACTGAACCTAATAGGATACATAACATTTTCACAGAGGACTTTTTGGGATTAATACTTCCTTGGGAGCACTGCTCTGACTGACAGTTGCTGAAAAACCAGTCTTTGTTAATTCCAAAAATAATGGGTTCAATTGTTAAACTTGTCTTTAACAAGAAAAGAAGTTTAGGGCAATTAAGAAGTAATGAACTCTTTGCCAAAAACAGCGATTGATTATAAAAAAAGATAAGAAAAGAAAAGAAAAGAAAAAAGGCAAGTTGGAGAATGCCCTGAAAATGTTATATCAGGCACAGGTACCATATTTTAGAGTTGTTGTTGTTGTTGTTAGGTGCCATCGAGTCGGTATCCGACTCATAGAGACCCTCATAGGGTTTTCAATGGCTGGCTGTTTCAGGATGGCCTTGGGAGGGGATTGCCAGGTCCTTCTCCCGTTTTTGAGGTGCTGGGAATTGAACTCAGGACCTCAGAGAATGCAGCGCAGCACTCTATCAACTGAGCTAAATCCCAGCCGCATATTTTAGAGTAACTGATCCAAAATGTTCCAAACGAGATCTATATCCATGTTTTTTCCCTATTATTTCCATCCCCATTGCATATGTGTTTTCAGCAACTAATCAATTTAACACAGCCACACTTGGCAAGTCACAGTACTTGTACTCTTTATAAATTGACTCTCATGGTAATTATAAACAGAACCAAACATTCAATGACCTTTTGGAATATATCTTCCAATTGATTGAGAGATGAATGTTGATTATTGCTGTTCTCCGTGTGATCCAAAGTCATCAGTACCAGTGAGGTGGGAGAAGCAGAGAAGGGAAAAGGAAACCAGTCACACACTGTGGCTTGCTGTGGCCTTCAGGTGTGTGACTGAGTCCTAATGATAAAACCTGCAACCAGAAGTTCTAGAAATCATTTTTACTGCACTTTATGAGAACAGTCTCAAGATTTAGGATGGCACTGGGCAGATTCCTTGCTCTGCTACAGCTTTGTGACTACATCTGATTTCCAACAGAATAAATCATCTGCCAGCCTCCTCCCTTCTTGCCAAATTCCCTTGTCTTGAGCATGGCAAAACTTGGCCTAGTGATGCACAATTTTCATCTAGAATCCTGTGCTTCCCAGTAACTTTCATGCCTTGTTCCTTTAGGCACAGTTCCACTTGGTAGCAGGAGGAAGAGCCTAGAGCAGGCATGCTGATCCTGTGCCCAGAGGCAGCATGTGGTCCAGGTCAGCAAGGAATGCTGCCCCACAAAAGCTTGTAACATCATGTGGCTTTTAGGATTTATTTTATTTCTAGCTTCATGTTGTTATTGTTAGGTGCTGTAGAGTGGGGTCCAACTCACAGTGACCCTATGTACAACAGAATGAAATATTCCCAACACTGAGCCATGCCTGCCACTATGTCAATGCTTCTCTGTTATTCATCGGGTTTTCAATGGCTGTTTCGGGATTGTTTGGGGAGTGGGCTGCCAAGTCCTTCTCCCATTTTATGGGGTGCTGGGGATAGAACCCAGGGCCTCAGAGAGTGCACAGCAGTGCTCAGACTGAATAAAACCCCAGTCCTCCTAACCCCACGCATAGTTCCAACTTTGAAGTTCCAAAATGATATTGCGCATGTCTAGTGAACAATATCTAATGCTTGTTTACCACAGACTAGGATGGTGCCACAGTGTCAAATTCTAACCTTCAAATAAGTGTAACCAAGTCGCAGTCAGTAAAGTTGAGTCAGGTTAGTACTGTTGCCTGTCATCCGGTTAGTCAAGTATAATCAGGTTGAATTCAAAGTGACACGAAGGTGTTTGAAATCTCTTAAGTGCATCAGAGATAGCATGAGCTTTGGAAAAATTGGCAAGTGAAATGGAGCCATTGCCAATAATATTTTTTGGAAAAAAAAAAAAGAAAGAACAGAAAAGAAAGCCACAAATTCATGAAAAAGTGTTCAATAGCCCCAAGCATCCCAAGACAATTCCTCTTTACTTGATGTGGCCCAGGGAAGCCAAAAGTTGGACACCCCAGGTCTTGACAAATTGCGGGTCAGAAAAGAGTGATAGAAGGGAGAAGGCATTAAAAGACAGAAAATAATCAAAGTCTGGCAAATGGAAATCAAAACCACAATGATATACCTCTTCACACCTGCTGGGGTGGCTATTACCAGAAAGACAGAAGCTGACAGGTGTTGGCAAAGATGTGAAGAAAAAAGAAGACTTGCACACTGTTAATGGGGATATGGAATGGTGAAGCCACTATGGAAAACAGTCTGGAGGTTTCTCAAAAAGTTCATCATAGGACTATGATATGATCTAGCAATCTTACTACTAGGTATACAGTCAAAGGAAATGAAATTAATATAGCAAAGAAGCACATGCATGCTCATGTTTATTGTGGAACTATTCACAACAGCTAAGATACAAAATCAACCTAAGCATCCACTAATGAATAAATGGATAAAGAAAATGTGATGTATCTAGGACTCAATTGATTGATACAGTGGAACACTATTCAACCTTTAAAAAGGAGCCACTGACATTTATGACAACATAGATGAGCACAAGGGACATTGTGCTAAGCAAAATAAGCCAGCATGGATAGACAAATACTGCATGATCTCACGCTTATGTGGAATCTAACAAAGTGGAACTCATAGAAACAGAGATCAGAATGTTGATTACCAGAGGCTGAAGAGAGGAGCTACTCACAAGGTACAAAGTCTCAGTGAAACAGAATGAGTAAGTTCTGTAGACTTAACATATATCACAGTGGCCAGTTAATAATACTGTATTTATACTTGAAATTTACTAGCAGAATAGGTCTTAATTATTCTCACCACAGAAAATGATAACTACGAGATGATGGATATACTAATTAGCTTGATTGCTGTAATCATTTCACAATGCACATGTGTATCAAATCATCATTGTGCATCTTAGATATACACTTTTTATTTGCCAGCCATACATCAATAAATCTAGGGGGAAAGTGAAAGAAAAGAAATTTCTTCCAACTCCTAAAATAAAAGGAAGAATAAAGTCTATAAATATTATTAAAAAATGAAATCTATAATAAACCAAGGCCCTCTCATAAATCAACTGATTTATGTGAACTAAAATAAGGAAGGATATAAAGTATTTGAATACTACAACATATTTGATCTTACAAATATATAGAAATAGAGAGACAGAGAAAGAGAGAGGGAGAGAAAATTGAATTCATCCGAAAGTTTTTATTTAAAACTACCAAACTATCCATTTCCTGTTCCCTCCCCTGTCTCACTTCTAATCTATAGTACTTATCATCATCTTATGGATTGTCTATTTTTTCTTATTTATTTTATTTAATATGTCTCCTTTAAATTCATGTAAGCTTTATATGTGCAGAGATCTTTGTCTTTTCTCTTTACTCTTATATACCAATGTCTACAAAGTGTTATGCTTAGAATACATAATCAATAAATACTTTTTCAAATAAAAAGAATAATTTTCCAAGGTAAAATTGTTATAAAATTGAGATAACCAATGTTATCTCAAGAAGTGTAAAAGCTGAACAGATTAATAACAATACAATAAATTGAAAAGAATATCAAAAGACTATAACTTCAAAGAGAAAGGAGTAGACCAAGTGATTTCAAAGATGAAATGTTTTGTTACTTTCAGAAGTACTGAATTTCTGTGTTTGTCATATGGTTCTGAAACACGGAAAAAGAAGGAACTAATCCTAATTCATTCTAGGAAGATAGTAAAACATTCACCAGAAAATTGTTTGTGAAAAGTAAAGTGACAACCATACATGTCTTTTCTATGCATACCAGATGCTAAGCAATCCAAAAAATGTCGTTCAATCCAATACATATGTGTAGTTTATTTAATTTTAAAGAAATATTTGTTCAAAGAATGCAAAGATTTTGCAACATTATGTAATATTCACTGACAGGTTAAACAAGAAAAACAATATTCTTTTCACTGTTGTTGCTGTTGTTAGGTGCCATCAAGTCAAGTCTGGCTCATAGCAACCCTATGTACAACAGATGAAACCTTCCCTGAAATTGTGCTATGCCCAGCACTAGTGTCAGTGTTTCTTTGCCATTCATAGGGTTTTTGATGGCTGATTGTTTCTGGCATGGATTTCTAGTCCTTCTTCCAAATCTACAGCACCCAGTATTCCCAGGTGGTCTCACATCCAAATACAAACCAGACTTGTCCCTGCTTAACCTCTCAGTTCTGAGGAGATTGGGTATCAGGGTGGTATGGCTATAGATGTATCCATTAACATAGCTCCTACAAATGAATGTGTCCTGAACATTTTATTTTATATATTTTAATTATTCATTCACATTCCCAGGCAGTCTCTCATCTAAGGACTAACCAGGCCTGGCCCTGCTTAGCCTCCAAGATCAGACAAGATCGTATACCAAGGAGGTACAGCTCAAGATGTATTCTTTCCACTAAGGGCTAGAATATAAGTTAATATACTTAGCGCATACATAAAACAACCTTTTTGGTAACTTAGAAATAAAACAAACATCTTTAATCATTTATGAAATGTGCATCAGATACAGTTTAGCCAATTTTGTGCCCACTCTAACACGTTCCTGGGAAATGGTAGGGTCTTTGTAGCTAGAATGTGGCCTAGATCTGCCAAGCAGAGGCATCTGTGAGAGACACTAAAAATTTAGCAATATGAGCAGAGCCTTTGTAGGAAGAGATTAAATATTTGAGGACTGGAATGTTCCAGGCACCTGGCTTTCCTGAGTCAGCTGCAGTAGAGTTTACTTACTTATTTATTTATTTATTTACTTTTGGAGTTCTGAGGATTGAACCCAGAGCCTCATGCATGATAAGCACTCACTCTACCACTGAGCTATATCCCTGGTTCTGCAGTGGAGTTTCTGAGTATATTCTTTGACATTGTTGTTCCAAATGAAGAGTGATGGAGTTTTCTACTTAAAAAGTCCCATGATGGGACTGGGCCTTTCTTCTGTCTTCATTGTCCCAGACTGCTTTCTTTCTGTTTATGGATTTCCCAATCCCTTTTTTCAGGACCCAACCAAAATACTGTAAGCTACCCAAAATCCTTTTAAACTAGTTTGTTTGTTTTTTTGTTTGTTTATTTATTTTTGTGGTACTGGGTGTTGAGCCCAGGGACTCGCACTTGCATGCTTTGTAAGTGCTTTGCAAAACTACTGAGCTGCACCCCTGGCCCTTTTCTTTTTCTTTTCTTTTTTTTTTTTTTTTTTTTTTTTTTTTTTTTTTTTTTTTTTTTTTTTTTTTTTTTTTTTTTTTTTTTTTTTTTTTTTTTTTTACTTTTTTGAGACAAGTTCTCACTAAATTACACATACTGTCTCTGGTCTCAAACTTGGGATCCTCCTGCCTCCACCTCCTGAACCGCAGGGATTATAGGCATGCACCACCATGCCTGGCTCTTTAAAACTAGTTATAGTGAGTGTAACCAAGAACTCAGACTGGTTTATCATATTGATCAGGAAGACACAGTAAATATACTGACTATGAAACATTAAAATCATTTCTATTAATAATTGAGCACATCCAGGACAGTTGTCCTTCACATTGACATTCAAAACTGTTTTAGAGTTGGGTGCCATGGCACACACCTATAATCTCAGCTAACTGGGAGGCTGAGGCAGGTGGAGCACAGGTTCAAGACCAGAGATAGCCTGTGCAACTCAGGGAGAGCCTGTCTTAAAATTTAAAAAAATTAAAAATGGACTATAGGTGTGGCTCAGTCATGGAGTATTTCTCTAGTTTGCACAAAGCCCTGAGTTCAATCCCCAATACAGAAAGAAAGAAGGAAAAAAGAAAGAAAGAAAGAAAGAAAGAAAGAGGGAAGAAAGCAAAGAAGGAAGGAAGGAAGGAAAGAAAGAAAGAAAAAGAGAGAGAGAAGATTTTTAGAGATTCTAGGCTGTGCAATAAGGGAAGAAAAAGGAATAAAAGGCATAAATATGGTAAAAACCATATATATATATATATATATATATATATATATATATATATATCATCACTATTGACATATGACTAATTTCACCTATACAACTTAATAAAAATAGAACTGAAAAGCTATTAGAATAAGAGATTTCAGTAAGGTAACAGGTATAAAATAAAACATAGTGACCATATGTACCAAAAGAAAAATACCTTAAAATGTGGCAGAAAATATAGAAATCCTCATTCAAATAATGACCAAAAATTATCTCCCAAATATCTAGAAGTAAACAAGAAATCATAATTTTTTTTAAAAAAAGAACATTTTAAAAAGATCTGAATAAATATGGGTAGATGTGAAGATTATAAAGTAGCAACTTTCTCCAAACTAATCTATAAACTTAATGCAATCACAGTAAAAACCTGAAACTTCCTTGTGGACAGTTGTTTTGTTTTGTTTTGTTTTGTTTTATGTTATGTTATTTTATTTTGTTATACTTGAGGGTTGAACCCAGGGCTTTACACATCCTTCACAAGTGCTCTACCACTGGGATGCACCCACAGCCCAATTTTTATTTATTATTTTGAGTCATGGTCTCACTAAATTATGCAACCTGACTCTAGCCTCAAACTCTCAATCCTCTTTCCTCCGCCTCCTGAGTTTCTGGGATTACAGGAGAGAGCCACCATGCCCAACTTGGACAGTTATTGTAAATGGTTACAGACTTCTTGATATTCCCCCTATCCAGAGACAAGAGTCTATGTTCTCTACACATAAAATATCAGTAGTGATGCTGCATGACTTCTAGACTAAATAAAAAAAATAAATCCCAAGCATGTTCCTACCAGGTTTAGGAGGATATGCATTCTGGAAAAGAACAAATGCCATTTCAGAAGTCTCATTATTCTGAAGGGGACATAATTAGCTTGAAGGTTGACAGCTGCAGCTAAACTCCCTTCTAGACATGGAAGTTCACATCCATCTCCTCAACATGACCCCACCCTCACCATCATGTGAGTGTAAATGCATGAGAAACCCCAAGTGAGGAAATCTTTCCACAATTTTTCATCATCAAAACTATGAACAAACCAGAATAACTTATTGTTACTTTATATCACTAAGTCCTAGAGTAAGTGGTTATACAGCAATAGTAATTAGAACAAGTTGTTATGCAGCTATAGTAACTGACAGCCTGATAAAAATTTATGTAGAAAAAGAGTGTAAGAAGAGTTGTGAAATTTTTAGAAATGAAAATAAAGTGCAAGCACCTCCAAAGAACTTCAAATATAACTTGGTCTGTTATTAGGATAAAATAGGGAAGTAAATTGATAGTTAGCAAACTATTACTTATGTATATGAAGAAACTTAGGGGAAAAAGTAAACATTGATTTTAAATTAGAAAGAAAGAAGGAAAGAAGGAGAAAGAAAGAGAGAGAGAGAGAGAGAGAAAGAAGGAAAGAAAGAAAGAAAGAGAGAGAGAGAGAGAGAGAGAGAGGAAGAAAGAGAGAGAGGAAGGAAGGAAGGAAAGAAAATTTTCCAGGACACTGGTTTATGTTATTTAGGCTACACCAAGGTTGTTGTCCCCCACCTATCTGTCAACTTGTTGTGCTGTGGGGACTTGCATGTTACTGTGATACTGAAAGCTATGCCACCAGTATTCAGATATGAGAAGGGCCACCCATGGTGGACAGGTTTCAGCTGAGCTCCCAGACTAAAGCGGACTAGGCAGTAGGACCTGGCAACCCACTCCCCAAACAATTAGCCATTTAGACTCTATGACTAGCAGAGAAGCACTGTCAAATATAGTGCCAGAAAATGAGCCCTCCAGGCTGGCAGGCATTCAAGAAATGACTGGGGAAGAGTTGCCTCCCCAAAGTAAAGACAATCTTAGTGATAGGAATGGAGTAAAGCCCCTAGGATCTCCTTTTTCTGATGTGGCATGACTCAAAATAAGAAGAAACACAGTGGCTCAACATGAGCAACAATGGGCTCAAATATTAAAACAGCATGGCACAGTGTTGGGGATTTCATTCTGTTGGACATAGGTTCGCTATGAGTGGGATCGACTTGAGAGCACTTCAGCTCTCTGGCTCTCCCTTTCTTCCTTTGTTTCTCTCCTCTCCTCTCCTCTCCTCTCCTCTCCTCTCCTCTCCTCTCCTCTCCTCCTCTCCTCTCTTCTCTTCTCTTCCCTTCCCTTCCCTTCCCTTCCCCTCTCTCTCTCTTTCTCTCTCTCTCTTTCTTCTTTCTTTCTTTTCCTTCCTTCTTTCCTTCCTTCCAGTTTCTTCCTCCTTCCTTCCTTCTTTTCTTCCTTCCTAACTTCCTTCCTTCTTTCCTTCCTTCTTCTCTTCCCTTCGTTTTTTCTTTTTTTTCTTTCTTTTTCAGTACTGAGAGTTGAACCCAGGGCCTCATGCATGTTAGGCAAAAGCTCCACCGTTGAGCTGCACCCTCAACCCCTTTCCTATTTTTTATTTTGAGGCAGGGTCTTGCTAAGCTATGCAGGCTGCCTCTGGCCTTGAATCTGTGATCCTTCTGCATTAGCTCCCTAATTCACTGGTGTGACAGGGACGTGCCTGGCCACCAAGGCATTTTTTATTTGCTCTTAAATCCCATACTTCCTGAGGAATAGGGATGCTCATGGGCCAGTCCTAACTATCACAGTTGGGGAGCAGGACTGAGTGCACCTACAGCTTCTGGACTGAGCTAGCCATCCCCTCCACAGGAAACAGGTGGCCCCAGCCCAGACCCTCCCTGTGCTGACCCAGGCCTGCCTGCATCTGGATAAAAAATGGACACTCAGCCAATTTTGAATTTCAGATAAATAAAAGGTGATTTTTTTTTTTAGCATACCTCATGCAATATTTTGGGTATATTATATACTATTATCTAAAATTCAAATGTAACTGGGCATCTTGCTTTGGGTTTTGTTTGCTTGCTTGTGTTTTTGCTAAACCTGGCAACCCTAGACCTGGGCACCGGAGGCTGGGGAATGAGTGCAGAGAAGAATCCACTAGGGGAAGGGAGCCCTTGAGCCAAGGCACCCAGCCTGTGGCCCATGCTCCGTGGTGCCACCAGAGTTTGCTTGAAAAACGCAAATTCAAAGATAAGCTATGACGAGTGTCAGAATGGTTAGTCCAGGGCATTCATCGAAAGCTGTAATTGCCGCTTTAAGCTGGGGATCTCTGCAGTGGCCTGGGTGGAACCCTTGCATAAGCTCTGCAGGGCCCTTTCCTCTGCCTAAACTAGTCTGAGTTGATTCCAGCTACGTGTTCACAGGAGGATTCTGACTAACCTACGATGATGATTCCTATTTGTAAACTAAAAAACAAAAACCATGCATCTACAGTGGCAATGGAATTGGTAAGATCTACAGTTTCATGATAAATTGTTTATCTCCACTTTAGGGAAAATATTTCTTCCTAAATCACCTGAAATGATATTGTACTCAAGAAATATTGAAAAGTTTTTACTTGTCTTTGTTTCTTTTCTAAACTCCACACAGAATATCACCCTCCTGCATTGACAATAATAAACATCATCATTAATTAGATGAAGCTTATTAAATTACATTCATATTGCCTCCTTGAGGATTTTTTCGTGTGATTTAAAAGGCTTTCTTTCCTAGTATCCTCAGAAATGAATTATCTCTGAAGGTGAATTTCCTACTTTCATTACCCCATCCAGTCCTGAGGGTATACCTTGTTTATGGAATATATCATTCTTGCACAAACTCTGGATTGTGCTAAAATTTCATCTATAGGAATTTGTGCTTTGAACACCTGCCTCCCTCATAGTTCATCCCTTCAGGGACAGCTGCTTAAATCAAAAAGGAAAATATTGGACTGAATTCATTTATCAACACAAATTTATACTGTTAAGTGACAAATTCTGCAACCAGCCAAGGGGGATTTCTCCCAGATCACTCTCCAAGGGGATAACATTATTGACAATTTAATAATTGTCCTTTAATTGCTCATCTCTATTCTTAAGATAGATTTCCAGACTGCTAAAATCAATAAGTCCCCCTCAAATTTATATGGGAGCACAATATTGCTGACCCTGAGCCCTGCTGGTCACATAGTACTAATGACAGATCACAAAGATTAGAAGGTAGAGAAGAAGTGAAAAACTCTTTATTGATTTAATTCCCCGGAGCCTAAGGATTGGCATTAAAATAATAAGAAAATAATGCCACAGCTCCATAAACTTAGTAAACTGTCTCCAACAAATTTGATAGTTCTAATTTTCAAAATTTGTAAATAACAAAGAAACAAATGTTCTCATTTGATACTTTATTAGCATATAGTTTACTAGCATATCAAATGTAGCATATCAAATGTAACAACTCTTAAAAAATGTACTTGCAAAATTATGACATTAATTCATGATATAGTCTGCCATAGAAAGATAACATCCAACCAAATGCGAGTCATTCATTTGTAGAAAATGTATCCCGGTTTTTGATATGCTTATTCTGGGTCATTGTTTGGGTCTTTGCAAGAGAATCACACTATCTGCTTCATCAGCCTTCTTATATGGTCACTGGTGTGTGTTACCTGTCTCCTCCTGGCCTCCGGGCTAGATGGTTGTATCAGTAATGTTTTCCCTTTATTATCAGCTGCATTCCACTATCAAGAGAGGTTAACAAATTGCTGAACAAGTCTATCTTTACTCTAAAAAGACAGAAAACCTGTGTTTTACCTCAGTCTGTGTTAATAGAATACCATCAACTGGGTGATTTAAACAGACATCAACTTCTCACAGTTTTGGAAGCTGGGAAGTCCCAGATTGAGGTGCAGATCAGTGTGGTCCCTGGTGGGGGCCCTTTTCCTTGCTTGCAGACAACCACCTTGGAGTTGTAGCCTCTCATTCAGGAGACAGAGAAAGCTAGATAGCTTACCCTGCTTATAGGAATGCTAATCCTATCTTGGGGGCTTCACCTTCATGACCTTGTCTAAACTTAACTACCTCCTAGAGGTCCTACCTTCTAATACCATTACTTAGGAAGTAGGGCTTTAACACAGAAATTTTTGAGAGAACACGAACATTCAGTCCACAACAACCTTCAGGGTACTGGGAATGAGCATTAAATAAAATGTGCAGGCATAAGTCAAGGTACACACAAAAAAACATTTTTAAAGAAAGAAATAATTTAAAAGTTGTTCAATCTACATAAAAATCACCAAGATGAGTGCATTATAATAGAAGATACTGAGGATTATGCAAAACAGAGAGGGTTGTCTAAGAGGAAAGGAATGAAAACCTAAGATGTAGGATCCTGGCACACCATTCAAGCCTTCTTTCCAAAAATTGTCTAAATTACTTTTGAACAGAAATTCTCCTTACATGTTTAGTTTCAGTGATTTTGCAACATAATTCTACCTAATTACAGTGGTTGTTTAATTAAAGACAGCTCTAATTTGAAAAAATAATGTCAGAAGGAATCCGTGCGAATGCAAAGGTTTAAAAAGGAAGGAAGGAACTATTTAGACTAAATAAAAGGCAAGACTTAAGGCAACCTAAGCAGCAGACAGTGGGATAATGCAAGATGTAAGATTTCCCTGACAGCAGAATATTTGAAGCACCTGGCAAAGTGCATGTACAAATCACTTCTTCAAAATGATTTTGCCATTTCAACCAATCATATGCATGGCAACTTTGCCCTTTTAATATCCTATAAAGCAACCATAGTAAAACCAGGATTTCCCAACCATGAGCATGAAAAGAACATTGAACAGAATCTTTCTGGTATATTCTTCAGGGAAAAAAAAAAAACAAAACAGAAACAGAAATAAAGTCTAAAAACAATTATTCTTTTTCATACCAAAGTAGCGATCTTTCTTTCAAATAAATGGTTCCTGGATCTCTTCTAAATGTTGCCTGTATTTTTCAACCACTTGTAAAAATGACTCAGAATACTCACGTATGTCAGTATCTTCATCTCAAGCTAGGAAATATGAGCTTTTAGGAAACATTATTATCATTTTGTGTTTAATGTTTAACATTTTGTGTTTAATGTTTAACATTTCATGGATAACCTGGTCCTTGGCTTGGATACTTCATTGATGGTCTTACAACAAGCTGTTTTTTAGGCTCTTTTCTTTCCTAAGATTAAAGTTATTTTCAAGTATACCTCAAATGCTTCATGCTCAATCTCTGCACTCAAATTCCACATGATCTCTTTCTAGGAGTTCACCATAGATCTGGCTCTGTTTGTCCTAAGAGTCTTTAATACCAGTCATTGTGTGACAAACAGGTAGAGCAGGAGGAAGAGAAGGTGGGGGGAGGAGTAAAGAGGTAGCCCTTCATTAAAACATTAAAGGAAAAATATTACAGTAGTCCCACATACCACAGTTTTGTCCCCTGAGACTTCAGTTACCTGTGATTTACTACAGTCCAAAAATTCTAAATGACAAAAATCCAGAAATAAACAATTTGTGAGTTTTAAATTATGTACTGTTCTGAGTAGCATGATGAAATTTTATTCCATCCTGTTCTGTCCTACCTGGCATATATATCATCCTTTTGTCCAGTGTATCCATGCTTTATACACTACTCTTCCATATGTCACTTAGAAGCCATCTCAGTTATCAGATTGCCTGTCACTATATGGCAGTGTTTGTGTTCAAGCAACACTGAATAATGCCACCAAAGAACAAGAACAGTAATACTGACGAATCAGATATGACAAAAAGAAGCCATAAAGTGCTTCCTTTAAGTGAAAAGGTGGACGTTTATGGTAGGTGTATCTGTACATACTGGAAAAAATAGTATATCTAAGGTTCAGAAACTATCCCTGCTTTCCGGAATCTACTGGGGGTCTTGTTAAATATGCCCCACAGATAAGAGGAGACTATTGTTATAAGCATTTTGCAGATGGTCAAAGGTACCCAATGAGATTCAGTGACTTGGACAATATCAAGCAGACAAGAAGTGGAAGAGTCCGCTTTTCACATCCAAGGTTATCTTATTCTGAAGCCTATGTTCAGTCTGCTTGTTTCTTCCCCAGCTAGGTCTAAGAAAAGCAATTTACGGGACAGCCTAGTTGGGCATGTTCGTGTGTAACCTAACAGTCTCGCTGGTCTCTTTCTCCTGGGGCAAGAGAGCCTCCTCCTATAATGTTCTAACTGCCATGTATGCTAGTGGTGACACAGCATTGAACAAACTTCCCATGGCTCTCACAGTCTAATAGAAAACAGAGACAATCCACACACACAAAACAATGAATGTAATTATTGCCAGGAAAAGATAATCACCAAATGCTATAAAAACACATGACTGAAAAATCAAACCTAAATTGACCTAGTTTGAAGAGAAGACAGTTATTCTGTGGTCCCCCATGAACACTGCCTCTTGGGGTTCATGGCCTTATAAAGACCCACCCCCAAACCCATGGCTCTGGTGTGAGCCCCATGACACCTTTGGCTGGTGGGACGCTAGTGTGTCATAGACACAAGCACTTTGCACTGGCGTTTGTGCTCTTAGGACACTCTCAGTTTCATGGAACCCTGGGGAAGAAAAACAGCAGACTTCACCCCATCCATGACAAATTATAAATAGCACAACTCTGGCAAGTGGGAGCCAACTCGAATGTACTTAAAAATATTTATTTTCTTTCATCTCAGCACTATTGTACAAAATTATACTTGCCGTCTTTCAATCAACTTCCAATTAACCATCTAATTCTATAACTTGATTGAAACTGTGCACTTTGCAACCAAAATAGTGTGAATAAAACATTTTCCTTCTGGAAAATCTCAAACTGCCCCCTACGATGCTGTGATGACATCAATAAGTTTATGATGCTTTCAGGAGCAAAGCTTCTAATTAACACCAGTTTTCCAACAGCAGGTGGAGCATTTATATCAAAAATTAAAAAGGCTTGATGGAGGGGATATCGTGAGGGAACTATAGAAAGGATGTTTTTTCCTTTTTCTTTTTAACTCTTATTCACCACATCCCATTTCCATGCTATTGTGGTCTTTAAAGAAAAATCTAAACTCTAGGCACTCTGGTGCACTCCTATAATTCCAGTGATTCAGGAGGCTGAGGCAAGTGGATTACAAGTTCAAGGCCAGAGGCAGCCTGTGCAACTTAGTGAGGCCCTGTCTCAAAACAGTTGTTGCTGTTGTTAGGTGCTCTCAAGTCATGTCTCATACATAGTGACTCTTATAGGGTTTTCAATGGCTAATTGTCTCCGGAGTGGACGGCCACATCTTTCTCTTATATTTGTGGTGCTGGGGATAGAACCCAGGTCCTCAGAAAGTGCAGGGTAGCACTCTACCAGCTGAGCTAAACCCCAGGCCCCTGTCTCAAAATAAAAAGTTAAAAAGATACTAGGGATGTAAAAACTTACTTATTCATGCATTTCTGTTTTCTTAGGCTTCTCTCATGAACTTAGTCCAAGGAACAATGACAAGGAATATCAGATATATGTAAGAAATTGTACTCCACCCTAGGAGACCTTTAAATGTGTTATACATATAGTTTCTGTATTCATCTCCTGTGGCTTCTGTACCAATTACCACATTTGACTCTAGAGGCCAGAAGCCTGAAATGAATCTTTTTCTTTTTTTTTTTTTTTTTTTTTTTTTTGGTGGGGGAGAGCAGAGGGCCAGGGATTGAATCCAGGGTCCTGCACATGCTAGGCAAGCACTCTCCCATTGAACTACATCCTAGGCCTTGATTTTTTGAGACAGGGTCCCCCTGTGTAGCCCAGGCCAGCCTTGGACTCACAATCTTCCTACCTCAGCCTCTGCTATGCTGGGACTACACGCATGAGCTAAAATGAATCTTGGTGTTGTTGTTGTTAGGTGCAGTAGAGTCGGTGTCTGACTCATAGCCACCCTATGTACAACAGGAGAAACACTATTGTCAGTGCTTCTCTGATATTCATAGGGTTTTCAATGGTGGATTGTTTTCAGGAGTGGGTTGCCAGATCTATCTCCCAAGCCTACAGCACCTGGTGTTCCCAGGTGGTCTCCCATCCAAGTACTAACCAGGCCTGACCCTGCTTAGTTTCTGAGATCTAACGGGATCAGACACCACAGTGCAAAATGAATCTTAATGAGTTAACATCAAGGTGTAGGGACAAACCTACAGCCAACATTATACTAAATGGAGAAAAACTGAAACCATTTCCTCTTAGATCTGGAACAAGGCAAGGATTTCCTCTCTCTCCTATTCTATTTAATATAGTAATTGAAGTCTTGGCCAGGGCAATCAGACAAGAGAAAGAAATCAAAGTGATACAGATTGGCAGTGAAGAGGTGAAATTATCCTTATTTGCAGGTGATATGATTCTATACCTAAAAGACCCCAAAACCTCATGCAGAAAACTTTTAGATCTAATCAACTCCTTCAGCAAAGTGGCAGGATATAAAATCAACACACAAAAATCAATAGCTTTTCTTTACACCAACCATAATTAGGAAGAGAAGGATATTACAGAAACAATACCTTTCACAATAGCCCACCAGAAAATTAAATACCTTGGAATCAATCTAACCAAAGACCCTTCAGATCTCTACAAGGAAAATTTCAAAACATTAAAGAAAGAAATAGTGGAAGACACTAAAAAATGGAAGGACCTTCCCTGATCCTGGATAAGGAGAATTAATATAGTAAAAATGGCTATCCTACCAAAAGCAGTTTATAGATTTAATGCAATACCCATTAAAATTCCATTGACTGACTTTACAGAAATAGAAAAAACGATACAAAAATTCATATGGAATCACAAAAGCCCACGTATAGCCCAAATACTTTTAAGCTGCAAAACTAATGAAGGAATCACCATCCCTGACTTTAAGCTATATGACAGGGCAGTGGTGGCAAAAACAGCTTGGTACTGGCACAAAAATAGGCCTGAAGACATGTGGGACAGAAGATCCAGAAATACCTCAACACACCTATAGCCACCTAATTTTCAGCAAAGGAGCAAAGCAAGTAAACTGGAGAAAGGATAGCTTTTTCAATAATTGGTGCTGGGAAACATGGACATCGCTTGCAGAAAAATGAAAACCAACCCACATCTCTCAATATGTACAAGAGTTAACTCAAAATGGATAAAAGACCTCAACATAAAACCAGAAACTTTAAAACTTATAGAAGACAAGGTAGGTAATACAATCCAACATATAGGCATAGGAAAGTATTTCCTTAATAGGACTCCAATTGCTCAAGAAATTGCAACGAGAATAGATAAACGGGATTACTGAAATTAAAAAGCTTCTGCACAGCAAAGGAAACAATTAACAGAGTCGAGGAAATCCCCACTGAATGGGAAAACATTTTCACATCCTATACATCAGACAGAGGTCTAATTACCAGAATTTATAAAGAACTTAAGAAAAAAATACCCAAGAAAACAAATAACCCAATACACAAATGGGCAAAGAACTGAACAGACAGTTCTCAAATGAAGAGGTCCATAAAGCCATGAAACACATGAAAAAATGCTCAATATCCCTAGTCATTAGGGAAATGCAAATTAAAACAACTCTGAGATTCCACCTTGCATCAGTAAGAATGGCTAAGATCAATAAAACAAATAAGAACAAATACTGACAAGGTTGTAGACAAAAGGCAACACTGCTGGTCTTACATTGCTGGTGGAGTTGTAAATTGGTCTCACCACTGTGGAAATCAATATGGAGGTATCTTAAAAAACTAAAAATAGATCTACCATATGATCCAGCTATAACACTATTGGGAATTTACCCAAAGGGAGATGGGTCATCATACCACAGAGACACCTCCATCTCCATGTTCAATGCAGCACTTTTCACAATAGCAAGGATATGGAATCAATCAAAGTGCCCTTCAACAGAAGAATGGATAAAAGAACTATGGTACATATACCCAATGGAATACTACTCAGCAATCAAAAAAAAAAAAAAAAAGAAATAAGGCCATTCACAGCAAAATGGATGGAATTAGAGAAAATTATTTTAAGTGAACAAACACAAGCTCAGAAAGAGAAACACCGCATGTTCTCACTCATATGTGGGAGCTGAATCAAAATTATAGGAAGGAAAAAATCCTATACAAAGGTCAGATCATAATAAAAGAAAAAAAAGCTAAGAATGGTATTATCATAGATGGTCTAGAAAATGCATGTAATAGTTCTGACAAGGTAAAAAGAAAGTTCACTACAGAAAAAGTTTCTATCTTAAACAGAACTGGAACCCAAGGATATATAGAAAAATATTACCATAAAAAGACAAGTAAATGGTATAGAAGTCTTTGATTGGGGGGTGGGGATGGGGGGAGGAAGTGCACAAGAGGATAAGGGGGAACCTATATGAATAATGTGCAACAAAATGCATGTATGGAAATGTCACAATGAAAAGCATGTCAGAATGAATCACATTAAGGTGTACATTAAAATTTTTCAATAAAAAAAAATCAAGGTGTAGGGAGCACTGGTTCTCCGTGGAGGCTCCAGGAGAGAATGTGTTCCTTGTATGTCTCAGCATCTGGAAGCCTTTGTATTCCTTAGCTCAGTGCCTTCTTTGCTTCTCTCTAATTCTTGATTCTATCAGCATCTCTTCACCTGCTCTGGTTCCCAGCCTACCTCTTACAAGGACCTCTGTAATTACTGCCACCTGAAGAATCTCAAGACCTTCAGCTGTACCTTCAAAGTCTGTTTGCAAGATAAGACAACATACTCGTAGGTTCCTAGGATTAGAATATAGACATCCCTTGTTGTTGTTGTTGTTAGGTGCCCTCAAGTAGGTATCCGACTCATAGCGACCCTCATAGGGTTTTCAATGGCTGACTGTTTCGGGATTGCCTTGGGAGTGGATTGCCAGGTCTTTCTCCCATTTTTGCGGTGCTGGGAATTGAACTCAGGACCTCAGAGACTGCAGCGCAGTGCTCTACCAACTGAGCTAAATCCCAGCCCCATGGGGGCCACTATTCAGTATGTCCAGATTTGCAAGAGCTTTTCTTTACCCAATCTAGTATTGATGTAATTAAGTCCTTGTTACCCAGTTCCATGAGCATAGGGAAGTAAAGCAACCCCCAAATTTCCCATCATTGATGAGCAGCCTGTCCTGTAAGTGATGAAAATTCTATGCAAATAAATCACACTTTCGTCCCTAAGCACAGCCAGTCAAACAATTTCAAAGACTTTCTTCTTAAAATGAAGAAGGATGTGGGAGGCAGAGAATGCAATACACCTAACCTAGGCTTCGGAAGGGCTGGGGTTTGGCTCAGTTGGTGGAGCGCTGTTCTGTGCTCTCTGAGCCCCTGGGTGCAATCCCTAGTACTGCAAAAGTGGGAGAAGGATGAAGGTATGTACCAGCCCGTGCTGACACAATCTGCCATTGAAAACCTTATAAAAAGAAGAGAAGCACTGACAGTGCCCAGCATGGCACAGTGTTGGGAAGTGTTTTGTTCTGTTGTACACAGAGTCGCTATGAGTCAGACCTGACTCAATAGCATCTAATAACAACATTTGTCATCATGAGTTCTCCAAATAAGTGAAAACATTGACCTAGATTCTTTGGGTTATTATAGGCAGCCATTTCATTTTCTTTATGATGAATATTTACTTAAGTACCTTATGTTGTTGAAAAATTGCAACTTCCAGAATTCAGGAAAACAGCCTTTATTTAGCATTTCCTCTCCACACATCCTCATGCCCAGGTAGATGTCATAGGGAATATAAGGATAAATGAGAAACCTCCAGAAGCTCAGAGCCTTGCAGAAGAGACAAACACATACACCAGGAAATTTAACAAAAGACTACTGTGATCTATAGTATAATAAAAATAATAACCAATGCAACAGAGAGACTGTGAGGGAAAAAATTAACTCTGACTACAGGATCTATGATACACTGTTGGAAGAGGTATGTTTTTGTGAAAGGCCTTCAGGCTACAAAATATCCTTAAAAGAGAAGCATAATTTTAAGAGGTGGAAAAGATATGGCTTTCAAGGTTAACTAGGGTGACAATCTGTTAAAAAAAATAAAAGCAGTTTACTTTTAGTGTCACTGATATTGTTATCCAGTGTTTCTTTTCACAAGCCAGGGTTATAACTTCATTTTCAAACATTTTTGCTTGCTGAAATGCCAATAATGTGCTGAGTAGTTGGTTGATTTAAAGTAGTAGTTTTCTGTTCCCCCAACCCCACTCCAGAAACTTTTGTTCAAATAAAATTCCATTCAAAGCCCAAAACCTCCACCTGTGCTGGAGTTTGGATCTTGAGGATCCCTCTAAGGTCCATGTGTTGAAGACTTGGTCACCAGCCTGTGGCACTATTGGGCGATGGTGGATGGAACCTTTTGGAAGTGGGGCAGGGGAGGAGGAAGTGACATCACTGGGGGTGGGCCCTTGAGGGGGATATTGGCCCCACCTCTCTCTCTGCTTCCTGGTGGCCATGAGATGAGCAACTTCCTCTGCCACTTGCTGCCTTTCCATCGACCCAACAGCAACAAACCAACCCTCCGTGGGCTCAAGTCTCCCAAACTGTGAGCCAAAATAAATCTTTCCTCCCTATAAGTTGATTATCTCAGGTATTTGTTATAGTAACAGAAAGCTGACTAACACCATAGGAAGCACCCCTACCTCCCCTCTCCTTGCTGTAGCTCCCACAGAATCTCCTGAAAGAAGTTTGAAATCCATGAATATAAATAAGGATTGGATGTGTAGCTTGTGCTTGGATACAAACACTACCAGTGCCTGACTTGCAGATAGAAACATCCCAGGAGTCACACCCCAGTGCACTTCTGAATGCAGCATATGTCACAGAAGGTGGCACACCATGGTGTCACTTATCTTAGCAAAAAGGAGAGAGCTCTGTCTCAGTGTGCACCTTTCATTATAACATCAGCTCTTATTTTGCTGGTGAGACAGAAATTTGAGATAATGTGGGTCCCAGCGGCCTCCTCCCATGCCAGTTTGATCTGTTAGGGTTAGCCTGCATTCAACTGCTTGGAACTCAGATTATAAAGTAAGGCAGCACTTCCTTTTGAAACTGTCCTATTAAAATGAAGTACACCCAGATCTGACAGTGGAACTATTGAAAAGACCAGTGAATATGAAGAAGAAATTCAGCCAGTGGCAGCCATTATAAGAAAGTGGATGTTAGGCATCTTTCTCAGAGTGCACAAGTGGAATTAGAGGCAAGTTCAAAGAGGTTAAGTATAGTTCTTGCCAACAAAGATACTCACTGTGTTAGGCATCTTTCTGTTGTTGTGACAAAATGCCTGAGAAAACAACTTAAAACGAGGAAAGATTTATTGTGTCTGAGGGTTTCAGAAGTTTCAGTCTAGGGTTGACTAACTTCACTGCTTTTAGGCTCGTGACAAGGCAGAATCATTGTGGTGGAAGGGCACGGCAGAGGAAAGAAGCTCACTTCACGATAGCCAGTAAGCAGAGGGAGAGAGAAACAGTGTTCCAATATACCCTTCAAAGCATGCCCCCAATGACCTACTTCCTCCAACTAGGTCCCACCTTCTGAAGGTTCCATCATCTCCCAATATCACTACCAGCTGAGGGCATGAGCCTTTGGGGGACATTTAAGATCCAAACCGTAACATTCTCCTAGGATAAATAATTAAGCTGCCTATTCAGGCCCCTATGCAAGCACAAGCCTGAAAAAAGGCAATTTGTCCCTTTCATCCCCTTAACATGAGTCCTTTGTACCATTGTTGAAAATCATGTTAATAATGGGTATAGCAAATGACTTATTACTCTGTATCCCACCAATATTTTTAAATTAAATAAAATTTAAAAAAGAAAACCATGTTAAAAACAGGGAAGCAGCAACACTCCACTGCTTCTATTCTTTTTCCTCTAAAATACTTTATGTCACATTGACCAAGAACTTCCTGTGCACAGATAGTTCTTCATGCAACACTTTCATCACATGAATTTCCCTGGGGTCCTCCCAGTTTGGTAAGCATGTTAGCCCTCCCACCACTCCTGTTCCACCCTTTCTCCTCTCATTCCTGCCTCCAAATAAGACGTTTTTGTTTTCTGTTAGGTTCCTTTGAGTGGGATCCAACTCATAGCAACCCTAAGTACAGCAGAATGAAACACACTACCCAACACTGTGCCATGCACATGATCATTTTATGTTTGAGTTTGGTGAAATCGCTATTTTTCTTCTCATTTTGAGTCATGCCACATCAGCAAGAGGAGCTCTCAGGGCCTTTACTCCATTACTGTCATTAAAGTCTTCTCTACTTTTCGGAGGCAACTCTTCCCTAGTTGTTTCTTGAATGCCTTCCAGCCTGAAGGGCTCATTTTCTGGCACTTTATCTGACAGTGTGTCTCTGCTATCCATAGGGTTTTCAATGGCTAAATGTTTCGGGAGTGGGCTGCTGGGTCTTTCTCCTTAGTCTATCTTAGTCTGGAAGCTCAGCTGAAACCTGTCCATCATGGGTGGTCCTGCTGGTATCTGTAACACCAGTGGCATAGTGGCACAGCTTTCAGCATCACCGCAACCTACAAGCCCCCACAGTACAAGTTGACAGACACATGGGGGAAATAAGATGTAGCTGTCCTTTATTCTTTGTCCTCAGTCTCATTTCTCTTTGTTGTCTCTAGAACTTTCTCTCTGCATTAATTTATTTTTTTTTGCATCTCTGATCCTTTTGCTACTTATACAGACTTTTTAGTCTGTCTTTCTCCTTAAAAAGTCCCCTCACGTCCATCTGCTTCTCCATTCTAGCCATATGCTGAACCACTGCACATTTTCCTCTCCTTCCCTTATCCCCCTCTCTCTGGCTTAATGCAAGAAGTGTTTATTCTTCTGATTCCTTTCTTGAAATGTATTCCTGAGCCCTTGTAGTCAGATCTACCCACTTGACTCCGTTGAAAAGGCTGTCCAGTTACCAGTGACCGCTTAGTGCCCATCTTCCTTGCACTCTGTCTTAGTTGACATGGCTGATCCCTCCTTCTACCTTGCTTCTGGAGGAGCCCTATTCCCCTGGAGCTCATCTTTTAACTCTGGAAGCTTGGTCCCCATATATAATTTGCACCTTTGTTCCTGGATCTTGAACATAGGTATTTCCCACACCTCTGTCTTTGGACAATCTTAAAACATAACCCATCTGAATCATGACTAAACTATCCCCATCCCAGAGATGGTCCCTGTATCAAGGTCTTTCTGTTACAAGAAACTAAACTGGATCAAGGCCAAAAAAGCAAAAGAAGCAATTTCTCAGCTCCTGTGACAAAGTAGTCCCTTCAGGCACACTTTGGTCCAAGACTCAAAATGCCTCCAGGACCTCATTTGTTTTTCTCCATGTGTCTTAAGGCCACTTCGTTACTTGCTCCTCTCTAGGGGGCTCTCACCGCCATACCACCCTGGCATCTGATCTTGTCTGATCTCAGAAGTTAAGCAGGGTCAGCCTGGTTAGTCCTTGGATGGGAGACTGCCTGGGAACACTAGGTGTTATGGGCGTGGGAGAAGGACACAGCAACCCACTACCAAAACAATCAGCATTTAAAACCCTATGAATAGCAGAGAAGCACTGACAATAGTGCCGGGTATGGCACAGAGTCAGGAAGTATTTAATCCTGGTCTACGCAGGGTCGCTATGAGTTGGACCCAACTCGACAGCACCTAACAGCAACAGGGAGATCTCACCTTTCAGTTGCCGCATAGCTATGGTCAGATCTCATCTGGCTCCTGAAAAATTGAGGAAGTGTCTCAGCCTTCCCAAATGAGGAGCATCGCCTTGGTTGTGGTTGGCTTGTACGCTCTGAACCAGCCCCTGGAGTGGGGAGGGAGGGAGGAAATAAGGGAATTGCTTCCTTATTCAGTGGTCCGCTTAATGTCTCCAATGCTTTTAAGCTATCATTTAAGAATATATTTTATCCAGTACAACTTATTATTTTCAGAAGTAGTTTGGGTCTGAATATTCTAGCCCACTAATGGAAATAAAATTGTACTATTAGCACTTATCAATTTAAAATGTGTTTTATAATTACTGATTTCTCAGCCACATTTTTCATTAGACTAATTTAAAGGCAGGGATCTTGTTCACTTTAACTTGGCATCTGTACCTGAAATAAAATATTGAACATGGTAAGTCCTTTAGAAAGAAGAATCTAAGTAAAGAATAAACTAGCATGACTTTAGCCAGGTAAGGTGGCACACACCTACAATCACAGCAACTCAGGAAGCTGAGGCAGAAGGATCAGAAGTTCAAGGCCAGCCTAGGCTACATTGAGACACCTTGTCTCAAAAGAAAAAGTAAAAATTGGGCTTGTGGTGCAGCCCAGTGGTAGAGTACTTGCAAAGTATGTGTAAGGCCCTGGGTTTAACCCCGAAGTACTGAAAAAAAAAAAAGGTGTGACTTCCATTGTATCTACTTCAGAACCACTGCTCTAACTCAGACCACCTGAGAAAATGCTCAGATTTTCCATGGCAAAAGTGAATTGAACAATATCTAAACCTATGTCCTACTTTAGACTTTGATTGAACTAGCCAACCTCTGCAGAAGATAATTTGGCATTTGGATAAAAGATAACTGGCAGAAGTTGCACAGCAATGATGGGAAAAACTCCCGTAAAGTTTGGAATACCATCTTGTCAGATCTGCCCTTTGTATGGGGTCTGGGCCAGGATCTCCTTAGCCCTTGAGATGTTGCTAGTTTGCTAGAACTGCCATAATAAGGAATTCCCATCTGAGTAGCTTAAACAACAGAAATGTGCTTCCTCACAATGTAGAGTCAGGAAGGCCAAGATCAAGGTGTCAGCAGGGTGATTCATTCTCAAGGCTGAGGGAGAATGTGTTCAATGATTCTCCCCCAGCTTCTGGTGGTCTTCTGGCAATCTTTAAGGTTACTTGGTATATAAAAGCATCACCTTAATCTTTAGCCTGTGTATGTGTCTATCTCCGAATTTCCCTTTCTTATGGGGACACTGGGCTGAGGTTTAGCTCAATTGGTAGCGGGCTTACTGTGTGTGCTATGAGGCCCTGGGTTTGTCCTCAGCACCATACACAATAGGAGAAGGACCTGGCAGCCCACCCCTGAAATAATCAGCCATTGAAAAGCCTGTGAATAGCAGAGAAGCACTGACAGTGTGGGGCATGGCACAGTGTCGGGGAGTGTTTTGTTCTGTTGTACTTAGTTTCCCTATGAGTTGGACCTGAATCAACAGCATCTAACAACAAGAATAACCAGTTATATTGGATTAGGGTCCACCCTACTTCAGAGAAATTTCATTTTAATTAATTGCATCTGCAGTAACTTTGCTTTCAAATAAAGTCACATTGTGAAGTACCAGAGGTTAGGGCAATACATGCATTTGAGAGAGGGAGAGGGATATAATTCAACACATAGAAAGACCCAGAATACTAGAAAAGACTTTCAGAATTCCATCTCAAGTATAGTTGCATTGGTAATCCACTTTCTGTTTTGGACCTAATTTTGGTTTGGAACGTGTGAGTCAATTATCTCAAAGTCTGAGCCTGCCTGGGAGAGATGACCAGTGGTGTCCAGACTACACACCAGACAGGACAGGGGGAAGCCAACAGGCAGTGGTGCACCACAAGCGCAACTTTTACTTTTTCTTTTGAGACAAGGTGTCTCAATGTAGCCTAGGCTGGCCTTGAACTTCTGATCCTTCTGCCTCAGCTTCCTGAGTTGCTGTGATTGTAGGTGTGCACCACCTCACCTGGCTAAAGTCATTCTAGTTTATTCTTTACTTAGACTCTTCTTTCTAAAGGACTTACCATGTTCAATATTTTATTTCAGGTACAGATGCCAAGTTAAAGTGAACAAGATCCCTGCCTTTAAATTAGTCTAATGAAAAATGTGGCTGAGAAATCAGTAATTATAAAACACATTTTAAATTGATAAGTGCTAATAGTACAATTTTATTTCCATTAGTGGGCCAGGCTGGAAACATGTCATTTCTAAGCCTTCACCATTGGAGGCACCATTCAAGTTTAAGGCCTGTCTCAGCCTGGCCTTCATCTGCCTCATTCTCTGCTCATTACCCTACATTCTCCTCTGCAGGACTTTCAAATCCCTGCTGAAGATCTGTACTTGGACATGTGTTGTCCTGGAAAGCTCTCCACTCTTTGTCCAGTGTCTCCACTGCACTAACATTTCAGACTTATCCCAAGGACAATCTCTCAAACTTCTCCTAGGTAAATAACTCCCCCAAACCTTCCATCAGATGACATTGTTTTTCCTGGCGAATCCAAATAATTTGTTGGATCATGGATCATTGCACATAGTTTTTCATGACACAGTCTCCCTGGATAGACTATGAACACTCAATAGTATTTGAACAAAACTGGAGAACCAAACAAGACATATCACCTCACTCTTCACAGAATGCAGAAGAATATACCAAGGACTGGGTCTGGTCTGGGCAACCCCATGAGGATCTGCAACCTAACTATAAGACCATCAGGTCAATGGAGATCATTAGTGTGCTGTAGTTTCATACCCAATATTTGTCATCTTTTGTGAAAGGATTCTGTTTTGGACAGAGAGCCAGTCTATCTGTAATTATTTTATCACTAATGGTGCCATTTTAATAACATAATAAATGTCTCTTTTTTTTTTTTTTTTGCAAAAGTCTCTGTGTAGGCAGGTAGTTGCTTGCTCTTCTGATCATTTTTAGAAAGAAGTGTGCTGGCATTTCTCACTAATCAGCTGCAATTGTTTTTAGTGTTCACTAGCTATATTGACAAACTCCCAGCTGCAGTAAAACCTGCATGCTGTGGGATTTTTCAGCTTGTTTTCCATACTCAATTATTGTGCAACATATAAAAGCTGCACCTGGATTTGGAACTGTATCTTAGTGAATATGATTTTAGGAACAAGGAGAAAATATATTTTGGCTTAGTGGAGGTATCTCAATGACATCATTACCTTAGCTGAAACTGTCCTTAATGAAGGATTATAATTTCTCTAAGGTCTAAAACTTTGTATAATATTCTCTCTGCCAAAGGAAAATTCTTCTGCCCTGATCTCCCATAATGTTTTTTATACAGATGCTGTGTACAAGGCTGGACATAGGAGTTTGGAGACCTGATGTTAGCCCCAACACCTGCAACTATCAGTTTGGGTCTGTGCCCGAAATTCCTCAGGAATGAATTAGGAGTTTGGCTCCACTATCCTTAAGTTATGTGGAAAGATCTATGAGAATATGCCCAGTTATCATTCACAGAACTGAAAGCCAGCCCTCGAAAGCAGTAAGAGAAAGACAGGCAAGGACTGATTTTTCTAATCCATAGTCATTAAAATTGAGACCTATATTGCATTTGCTATTCTCCGGCTTTATTTTAGAAATTTTGTTATTAATGAGGATACTAAACTTCTTTCCTGCTGTCCTTGACATCTCCGCCATCACATACACTTACATTTTGTCTTGTGATATTATAGTTAATCATTCAAGTTTGTAAAGGGCTTAAAACTTTAATATAGTTATACATGCATTTTCCTATTTATTCACTGCAAGACTTGAAATTTATGAAAGAAAGAGACTTCTAGTATCTTAATGCTATAAAAAGTTTCATTAAAGACACATACATTTTGGGATATTTTTCCACCTGGCATCAATTATAAATATTCGGTTAAATTTTGGGTCTCCCTTTTGCTGAGGAAAAGGCCCTGCTTGGCCCCTTTCTTCAATAGCTTTACTACAATTACATTGCAAGGGCCCAGCCAACTGAAAATGACCATGAAAATTTTATAATGTCACAGCCTGGGCAGGTCATTTTTTCCTGTGGAATCTAAGGGAATGAGGGTGACTGTTTTTGTCACTTCTTACACTAGATTTGCAATCACAAGGGCATGGACAGACTTCCCACTATATGAAATGACAGGATGACCCTCAATGATGAAGAGTCCACAACCTTCCTCTCCAGGAAGACTTTCCTTCAAAGGATCCAGCTCGCCTCCAGTTGTATTACTGAATTTCTTGGGTAAATATTTTCCAGGTTATAGAGAGCAATTTCCATCTTTTACCATAATAGACTATAGGAGACTTTCATAAAACGAAGCTGCAGTTCAGTTTCTTAATGAAAATTCTTGGATTAAAATTACTTATTCATATGCCCTTGATCTCAAATTTAATTAGCTGAGGATGAGGTAGGCTTAGGTGTTCCAGATGAAAGTCCATGTCTCCTTTTAATATTTCCTGTACATTTCCATAACTCTTCATGAACATCTCAGGTACATGGCTGGATTTGTATACATCTCAGGTGACACAGCTGTGTTATACATGCCTCAGGTGACCTGCTATGTTCATACCTGACTTGGTTGACAGGAACCTCTGGCCTTACTGGCACATAGCCAAAGGAAAATCAGCACGACTGGGAGAAGTCAGAGCAAGTACAAACAAACAAACAAACCTCTCTTTTATAGAAAAACGACCTTTACATAGCCCGAGTTATTCAGTGGACAATACTTAACCTTGTAATGGTGTCACTGTGAGAACATTGTCTCAGCATGATGCTAAGCACTAAATACCCTCTCTGCAGGTTTCTGATGCAGATTGTTGTTGGTGTTAGGTGCCATGGAATCAGTGTCCCACTCATAGCCACCCTATATACAACAGGTGAAACACTATTGTCCGTGCTTCTCTGCTATTCACAGGGTTCTCAATGGCTGATTGTTTTTGGGAGTGGGTTGCCGGGTCCTTCTCCCAAGCCTACAGCACCTGGTGTTCCCAGGCGGTCTCCCATCAGAGGACTAACAAGGCCTGACTCTTCTTAGCTTCTGAGATCTGACGGGATCAGATTCCACAGTGGTATAGCTGCAAGCATCTGATGCAGCTTATCTGTGTTCAAAACCTTGTTGGACCACTTATGCGCTTAGAAACATCAGCTAGTTGTCTGTGTCTTTGTTCAGCATTAGCTCATAGCAGTGTTAGTGAGCCTGACTGCACAGGATGCTATGGGCTAATGTGTGTCAGTTCAGGGGATGTAAGTCCCATCCCCCAGTACCACAGAACTCAACTGTATTCAGAGCTAGGGCACTGACAGAGAAGATTAAGTCAAAACAAGGTTGTTGAGGGTGGGGCATAACTCAGTATAACTGGTGCTCTGATAAGAAGAAGAAATTAGGACATTCAGAAAGACACCAAGGAAGTGCACAAAAAGAAAAAAACCCTGTGAGGATGCAGCGAGAAGGCAGCCACCTGCAAGCCAAGGAGAGAGACCACAGAAGGCACCAGCCCTGGTGACACCTTGATGTCAAATGTCCAGCCTCCAAGAATGTGAGAAAACAAAATAGTACTGTTTGAGCCCCCACTCCGTGGCATTTTCTCATGGCAGCCCCAGTACCCAATGCTCAATCTCAGGTTAATGAGGGCTCATGAGTCTCACTATGATCACATTTGTAGGATTTGGTCTTCTTTCTTCTATCTTCTGTGTCCTACATCTGTCCTAAGCACAGGGTAAAAATCTGTTCACTACATTATTCTTCTACTCTGCGTATACTCACATCCCGTTTTGCAAACCATTTGCTGTCTGAGTCTCAATATCCACATCTAAAGCAATCATATTCATCTAAAAATCAGTGCCTTAAAAATAGTTTTGAATTTGATGAAAGAAACTTCTGCGCAGAATAGAGTTGGAGCCCAGCAGCAGGCAGCTGGGCTTGAGCTGGAAATAGGGAGCTGAAAGAACAGTGATCTTGGTCATTTCCAGCTCAGGGAGAGACCTCTGGATGTCTCAGTCCACCCCAGGGTGAAGTAGGGTGGAGAGAAAAAGCTGCAGAAATGTGCTGTGAGCAGAGAGAGGAACAAGGACCAAAGCCAAGTACACAGTTGGGTGGAGGGGGCCCAAGTGTGGGAGACTTCCTTCTACAATCCTCACATGACATCAGAGAGCATAAGGAAGCCCAAGCCAAAACAAGAAAAAGAAAAAGACAGAACAAGACTTAGAAATTCACTCTGAAGTCATAGCTAGCATTTTAGGAAAAGGAGATAGGAGAAAAAAAGAGAGAGAGAATGTGGAGAACAGATGGCAGAAATAGAGCATTTTATAAATAGCGGCGTGCAGCTCCCAGACTTATAACAGCCAACAGACTTATCTCTGGCCACATAGCCCAACTTCTTCCTGGAAAAAGATATGTATTTTTGGAAAATGGGGCATAAAAAATTGGCTCAAATGAAAGAAAGCTGTATGCATTTATTTTATATTTTAGTGCATTTTAAACTGCCTTTCACATAAATGGAAAGTAATTAACACAGATATATATCATTCAAGTAATAAGCATGACATATCAGGGATCATATTTTTTAAAATTCAGATTTAACCCTCAGAAGACCAATCTGGGCTCTGAGCTTCACCCTCAGTTAATCGTCATCAATTTTAATTTAGAAGTTATCTGTCTTCTCTTAGCTGTCTGAAAATATTATTCAATTTTTGGATGGTAAGTGAGTATGCATTTGGGATCCATAATGCATAATGCTCACTCCCCACACAAACCCTCAGCGGGCTTCGCTTGCAAACTCCAGCTCCATCACTGTGAGAAAAATACAAAGTTATCCCTAGAACTAGCCGTCATTGGCTAAGAAAACCATTACTCCAGAGACATTTCATTTTCCTCCCTCCACTACCCAAAGTGTTATTGCTGCTAAAAAGAAATGAAGCCAAGCTCCAGTTCTCTCCAGATGGTTTAGGATATTTATCAATGGGGAAAAAAGGAAAGGCCAAGGAAAAGATGCATAAAATCCCCATGAATAGATTAGTTACCCTTACTAATTTGGGTAAAGAAAACACGTTCCAAAGTCCCATTGCCATGGTTCAACTCTTGCTAACTTTCCACACAGGCTTAAAGTGAAGAAGAAATAAGATAGAATTTTCAGATCTGATATGTTTTCTTTTAATGTGGAAAGATTAAAGGGGAGAGACTAGGAAGAGCCAAAGTCTCCCACACCTTATTTCTAAGACCTCTAGAAGGGCTGATGCATTAGGTAGTGGAAAGAAGATTCAGCTGAGAGGAGACAGGTCCTTCTCTAGATTTCTCATACTGGCAGATCCTTAAACACCAATAAATTCACCTATCAAGTAAGTAGTTAACCTTCAGAATACCATCCAACTCTAAATTCTAATTATTATTTTATTTATTTATTTATTTATTTATTTATGTATTTATTTATTTATTGGTACTAGGGATAGAACCCAGGGTCTTGTACATGCTAAGCATGTATTCCATGACTGAGCTACACTTCCAAGCGTCACCAACCCCTGAACTCTACTATTCCTAATTCTCTGCCAGTTGAATTCAGGTTGCCCTCTAGCTGTATATGTCTCTTGTCCTAGCTTAGGTTGCTGTAACAAAAATTTGGTAGACTGAGTGCCTTAAGCATATGGATTTCTCAGTTGTGGAGTCTGGGAAGCCCAATGTCAGGGCACCAGCAGATCAGATGTCTGGTGAGGGTTCTTTTCCAGGTCCATGGATGGTGAACTTCCCTCTGTGTCTTCTCATAGTGGAGGGAGCTAGAGAGCTCCCTGGGATCTCTTTTATAAGGACACTAATGCCATTCATGGAGCTTCCTCCCTCATGACCTAATCACCTTCCAAATCCCAAAGGCCTCCCTCCTCATACTATCTCCTTGGGTGTTAAGAAATGTGAGGTGGCACAAACCTTTCATCTATGCCTTCTCCCCAGTTTCTACTTCCCTGTTAACTGCCTGAGCTCTACAGCAGATAGTGCAGAGCATATCACCTTTCTCCCTATGAGCAGCTTACAATTTAAAAGCAGCTTGCCATGTAGGGGGAGCAGCTCAGTGGTAGAACATTTTTCTAGCATGCACAAGGCCTTGGGTTTAATCCCTAGAACTGTAAAAAAAAACATTTCTAAAAAACAACTCAAAGGGGAATCCCTTTGTCCCAACTCCCAAAGCAAAGTTTTCCATTCATTCATCATGTACACATCTAGGTCATCTGTATAAAGTCAAGTTTTAGAAAAAAACTGTGCAATGAATGTACAAAACTGATGAGGAAAATTCTTCTAAAGACCAAGAACAGTGAAGGCAATCTAACCCTTCCAAAGAGGTAAATGTGTTATGAAGCTATCATAACTAACAAGCAGTATTGATATGTGAATAGATAGGGAAATGGACAGAAGCCAGAGCCTGGAAATAATTCCACATACAGATGAGCATTTAGAGTAGAAGAAAAGGCAGCTTTGCATATCAGTGGGGGCAAGAAGGATGTATCCAGAAACAAGTAGCTATTGGGGAAAAACAAATTGGTTCACTAGCTTGCATTTTACATGGAAATAAACTCCAGATGTCTGAAGGATTTCCATATTTTTTAAAAAAGCAAAAAAGGAAGAAGAAAAAAATCTTTATAGGAGGATAAAAAAGTTTTTAGGGAAGTGTTTCAGTGTCCCAAAGTGGAAAGACGTAAAATCCACAAGCTATTTTATAAAGGGAGAAAGGATTTGCCTAGATAAAATTCTTTTTAAATGTGTGCATGGTGGTGGTGTTAGGAACCCCAGAAAGTCACAAAACAAATAATAATTATGAATCTACTGCCCGGAATAGGATAAAATAACCATGTTTTCTGGTAGATTTAGGTTGATGGGATTGAGTTCAAGCCAGACCTAGGGCCTTGTTACTTCTGACTGAGTGTTGGAACTTCAAGCTCCCCATCTCCAAAATGGAAGAGCAGTTGCTCCTTCTTTAAAGGTTGATGCTGGGGTTATTGATAACAATACCTGACATGAGATGTCCACGACCTTGAGGAGTGACTGTAGGGGTTCCACTCCCATGGGCGATCTTTGTTCTATGTCAATATGCTCCAGGAGAGATACTTGGAGAGTGAAGGAAAAGCAGATGTCCCATCTAGTCAAGAAATGAACAAAGGGTCCTGAGCACAAATGACTGGTAATTAGAGAATGAAGCCCTGGAGCATAATCAGGAGCAGACTCAGCAGACAGCATGTCACACCAAACAGGTGAGCCACATGGAACAGTGTGAGCCATAGCAGCTGGGCCATCAAGATCAGATCACTCGGCAACCATGGACACATCCCTTCTTATAAGCAGGAATTCTTTGCTCCTGTGATCTATATTTGGTTTTAGAATGGTGCAAACTGTTAGGCTCATCACAGGAAATCAGTGCCAACCAGATACCAAATACGCAATTAGTTTTTTGTAGTCTAAGATATTAAAGCTGGAATAACAAAGGAATGACTACCACTGATTTACCACCTTTTCTCTGCCAGGTTCTGTACCAGTCATTCACATCCATATTCCATCATGTGTTTGTGAAGGACTCCTCATGGGCCCATCATTGTCACAGGTGCTGTGGAGAGTCATCCCTGATATTGACCCTGACTTCATAGCACCCAAGGCTCTGTGGGGTCCACAGAGAGCTGACAGTGCCTACAACACAGTGCAGAGAGTGCCAAGAGGAATGCATAGGCCACCCACTAGTGCCTGCAGCCCAGTGAACACTTCCAAGAGGAGGGACATCAAGGCTGGGGACCAGAGGAGGAAGGAGATGAGGAGGTCAACAGAAGACCTCAGCAGAGGATGACTGCAGATGAAAGGCAGTGTCACAAATTTGTTTAATGCAGTTGCTAGCTCTGCCTCTATTTTTAACCATAAGTAGCATGTAGCCCAGATGTACCCTATCACCTTTGACTTCATTAGAACTTCCTTTTCCTGTGTGGTTTCTGATATGACCCATTTGTTCCTCATTGCACTGACCAGCAACCCAATGCACTCCAGAGCCACTGACCACAGTGTAACCTAATGGTCAATGCCAGAGTCACATAAGTAAGTTGCCCACTACAAATATATTTTCTTTAACCGGCCTATTCACAACCCCTTGAGAAAACCTAAGGAATGATACACATGGACCCCAATAAAGGCACAATTCCATAGGCCCTCTCCATCCCTCTCTTACTTCCCACCTACTGGTTGAGCTCTCTGCAGTCCCAGCCCCCCAAACTTCCTGTTGGCCTCCCATCTGCACCTCTAACATCTCTAAGATCTGTGAGTAATGAATTTATTTTGTTTCATGCATTTTGGCTTCCGTTCCTCAGGGTGTCTTATCTGACACATATAGAGCTGAACCAAACTTTCCTGTTTGTCTCGGCAAGAGTGGAGTTTATGGCCACTCAAGAGAAACCTCATGAACAAATTAGGAGGAAAAAACATATATCCTAACAACCAGAATTACAACATCAAGCACAAGTATGTCAATACAATCAAGTTCTTAGTCTGGCCAGTGTAGTGAGGGCAGGGCAGAAAGGGGGGAAGTGAGGCTGGAAAGACTGTGAAGGCCAGAGCTCCATCTCAAGGGGAGGGGAGGCCATGGAGACATTGGGGAAAGGAAAGGAGCATGTTCAAAGTTGGGTTTCAAAGGACCACTCTGACTATAAAGTGGAAAATTGCAAGAGTAGCCCTAGGGTTGGAGAGAAGTGGGTGCCATTGAAACAAGCAGGGTGAAGAATAAGAATGCGGTTTATGGGAAAGACAGAAGAGCGAAGGATAAGGCCTGGACTTGCATCCTTCCTCCTGCCCTTGACTTTGACCTTGACCACTACCAGCTTTGCACATCAACAGACAAGGCTCAAAACTCGGCTTTGCCATCACCTGACCAAGTGACTTTATGCAAATTCTTAAACTTAGGCAAGTTCTTAAAATGGAATAATATTTTATATGAATTTTTTATTATGTTTCCTAGGGCCTCCCACATAGTAAACATTCAACAAGTGATAGCCATAATTAATCAAAACTGTGCACATATGCATTCAACATTAACATACATTTAAATTCTCCAGATAATATATTCAGATCACTTTACATATTGCTTGTGTTATGAAAGATATTAATTATGATAAAAATTAGCAGCTTTGAATGGAAAAAGGCAGTCACAAAGGGCCTGAAGGCTGGGAGTGGAAGGAAATGGTACCTCCCTGTATGCAAGCTAGCCTTTTATTGCCATTACCAAAATAACTGACATAAACAACTTAAAGGAGGAAGGACCTCTGAGTGCCTGGACAGCTGAACCTAGGAAAGCACTTTCTTCGGCAGCCTCATGTAAGCAGATTCCCCTGGAGCTCTTTTCTCAAAGAAAAGTCTTTCAAATGAGTTAAAACCTTTCCACCCTTGATCCTGTGATGGGTGGGAGCTGGCCAATTCTTGAGATGCTCTCTTTCCTACTTTCATAGTGGAAAGTACTTGATTTCTTGTTAATCATACTAACCTCTTTATTAACTAGGCCCTCCTTGTCTGTAACTTTAAATGTGCTCCTTTTCTGGCAAAACTGCTTTTTCCTCGCAACTCTCATTGTAAATCTGACTAACAGTAGTGAGAAATATCCATGCCACAGCCAAATGCTATGCTGTCTTGAAATTTCTTCCACTAAATTAATTATTCCACTACTTTTAAATTCAACTTCACTAAAAGTCTCAGTACATAGACAAAATGTAAACAAATTCTTTGTCAAAATGTAACATGAGTGGCCTCTAGTCCAATTCCCAATAGAGTCCTCACTTTTACCAAAGACCTTAAGAGCATAGTCTTTACTGTCTTCGTGACTATCAGCATTCTGGTCCTAATAGAATCTCCCATTAAGCTCTGCTTATACCATACAAGATTTTCCATAGCCTAATACGCCAAATTCTTCTAAATTCCTTCCCCAAACCATTGCCAAAGACTTAAGAAACACATTGTCGGTAGTCATAGCAACAACTCCACTTCTCTGGTACCAATTTTCTGTGTTGATTACTTTTACATAACTATGACCAACATACCTGAGAGAATGACTTAAAGGCAGAAACATTTATTTTGGCTGACAGTTGCCTATGGTTCAGTCCATAGTTGCTTGGTCCCATGTGCTTGGGCAGACCATCAGAGTAGTGGGAGTGTGTGGCAGAGGAGTTTCTTCACCTCATTGTAGACAGGAATTAGGGAAAGAGACAGGAAGGGGCCAGGGAAAAGAAACCTCCAAGGGCTTACTTCCAGCTACCTACTTTTTCCAGCTAGTTCCCACCTTCTAAAGTTTCTAGAATCTTCCAAAATAGTACTACCAGCTGGAGACCAAGTGTTTAACACATGAGCTTGTGGGAGACATTTCATAATCAAGCCATAACATTCCCACCCTTTGCTTTGGTGGTTGTAGGCAGGAGAGGGGAGGTTTGGTGCAGATCTACATGTGCTCTAAGCCATCACCTCCCATGAGGATAGCTTTTTCAGCATCTTTTCCCACCTCCTAAGCCTTGCTCTCAGCGTTCTTGTCAATTCCTCTCTTCATCCCATAGTGCATGGGTGGATCCTAATCTAGCTTCTCTCACTTAATTCCATGTTATGGGCTGAGACCAATTCTGGTCCTCGCAGCCTCTCCTAGCCACAGTAGTTACAGCCATGGGCTATAAAGACAGGCTCAGCTCTGGGGCCTTGTCTTCGTCAAGTTTCTTCACTTTTTAAGTCTTTGTTTCCTCATCTGTAAACTGAACTAATAATGACCTCACAAGATGATGCTGAGTACTAAAAACAAAATTTTTAATGCTGCTCTCAGCTCCTAATAAGCAATTATCAACCAGTCTTACTAAAAAGCATCTCATCTCCAACTTGACCAGGTTTGTACTTCAAAAGCACAAAAGACAGTGTAGGTTTATTACGTAATTTTAAAACAGAAATAACTTCTTAAGGCTTCTATGATTTTTCTACCAAACGAAGTAAATGAACTTTGCTCTACATTAACTTCACATTCACTGGAACATTCCACTGCATATGAAGTGTAATGAGTTTATCCTTCACTCTCTAGCCAACAGTAATGCAGGGAGCTCGGCAGCAGGAGAACAAGGGGCAATATGCCAGCTCGGTCCCTAGGTTGTCACAGATCTTAGCCAACATTTTTAACCTCTGTGGGTTTCAGTTTGTTTCAGATTCATATTTTTAAGAAAGTTATGTGAACAAAAGATTGGTCTTCTATATTGCGTGTGTGTGTGTGTGTGTGTGTGTGTGTGTGTGTGTGTGTGTGTGACTAAAGATGTATCTGTAAAGACACACAAAGCCAAAAGCCCTAACACAGAATGGGGGCTGAGGAAGTAAGCAAGTCTCAATGTATAGATTTAAACAATGAGATACAGAGAACCGAAATGATTTCTCCAAAATCAAAGACTTCTTCCCTATCAAGCCCAGGAAGAAAATTCGTGCTCCAACATTTAGTTTTGTATGCTGCCTTTTCTTTAGCTCACCAATTCTTTGCTATGAAACCTATAGTCATCAGAAGAAACTGGAAAGAGGACAAAACATTTCCTTCAGCATCGATTGATTTGCTGTCTCTTACACACCATTTAGCTGTGTTCGCAGAGCTCCTGGAGAACAATACTTTTTGATGTAAAGTCGATTTTAATTCTGTCTCTTTTAAAACAAATGCAAAGTAATGATTTCATGGCTCTAATATTTCTTCATAATCAGAAAAAAAGTCCTTGGAAACCACTTCGGCAGGGGGTGGCGCGGTGGTGTCCGCTGGGCTAGCTGTGGGCGCGCACTGGTGCCTCGGCACCTCTCCGCCCTAGGCAGGACGCACAGCTGAAACGCTCGCCTCCTGGATACACAGGTCCAGACAGGGCCCGCCTGCTGGCTACTGGGTACACGTGCCAGGCCCTGTTTCCTTGCCTCCCTCTTGGGATCAACCTGGGGGTGTTTCCATTGCTGGAAGATGAAACATGACTGAAGATTCTCAGAGAAACTTTCGTTCAGTATTTTATGAGAAAGTGGGGCTTTCATGGAGTTGAAGAAAGGAAATCATTGGAAATCCTCCTAAAAGATGACTATCTGGAGAATCTGCTTCCACACCATGAATCCCATTCCCAGGTGATGATGTATTCCAAGGATCAGGACTCTGACATCCTTCATTTCCTGAAAGTTTCATCATTTCCTTCCTTTCATCAGAGATGCCATGCCCCAGGTTGAAATCTATCTCCACACGCATCAGCTGGAGTCTAGGAAGTTGCCTTGAAATCTTTCTTTTCTGCTGATTAGTGGTACTTTTGCTATAAATTTAACTCAACTCTTGTTTGTTTTTAAGAGCTATGCATCAAACCGAGCTTCTTACAAATACTAGATAAGTTCTCTACCACTGAGACTTAACCAAACTCGACTGTCCTATTTTGGTTGCCTTTGATGACATCCTATTCTGCCATAGAAATTTTCAGTGACTTCCCATTGTCAGTAGAATGTGGCCCTTCGCCATCTGTCCCAATCTACCTTTTTAAAAATACATTTCATTTTGAAATATAGTTATGCATTGTTTAATAATGGGGATACACTCTGAGAAATGTGTCATTGGACAATTTTGTCATTTGCAAATAGAGTATACTTACTCAAGCTAAAATGACTATGACATCACTAGGGAATTTAATCTTATAGGATCACCACCATAGGGTCTCTTGTTGACTGAAACATGGTTTTGTGGTAGATGACTATAATTTCAAACTTAAAGAAAAGTTACAAGAATACTACCACAAATTCCTGTACACATTTTATGCAGATTCCTAGTTGTTAAAAGTTTTATGACATCTGCTTTGTCATTTTTTCCTATATGTGTACATATATTTCTTTTTATAAGCCATTTGAGAGTAAAATGAAACATGATGCTCTGTCACTTGAGATTCCTTCAGAGTGTACTACTTCAAGATAAGGACATCCCTGCAAGTAGCCAAAGTATAGTCATCAAAACCAAGAAGGTAACACTGATTCATTATTAACATTACAGATTCCATTCAGATCTGACCAACTATACCAGTCAGTAATTCCCTTTGTCACAAATAGACAATAAGGTTCTGGTGGAAGATTTGATCTTGGACTGTGGATTGCATTGAGTTGCCATGTGGGTTTAGTGGTCTCTGGTTTGAGACAGTTCCTTTGTCTTTCTTGTCTTTCATGCCCTTGACATTTTTGAGGGATATAAGTCAGTTATCTTGTACAGAGCCCCTCACTATAGGTCTGGCTGGTGCTGGCTGGTTAGGTCCAGGCTATTCACTGTTACAGAGTGCTGTGTCCTCAGTGTACTGCATCAGGAGGCATGCAGAGTGGATTTGACCCATGAGATGCCATGCTAACCTTAATCACATGGTGAAGAGGGTGCCTGCCAGGGTTTTCCACTGGGAAGTTATTCTTTTTCCCTTTGTGATTATTATTTTCTTTTGTGAGGAGACTAGTTAAAACTACTTTGCAATTGTTAGGTTAGGTGCCCTCGAGTCGGTATCCAACTCATAGTGACCCTCATAGGGTTTTCAATGGCTGACTGTTTCGGGATTGCCTTGGGAGTGGATTGCCAGGTCCTTCTCCCATTTATGCGGTGCTGGGAATTGAACTCAGGACCTCAGAGACTGCAGCACCGAGCTCTACCAACTGAGCTAAATCCCAGCCCACTTTGTAATTATCCTGTTCCTTTATTAAACTTCTACCCATGAAAAAGCAAAAGAAAGAAAACCATTCTGGTGAAGATATGCTATCTTTTATCCATTATGTGATTTGAAAACTTTGTTGAGACCATTTTTGCAATGCTCAATTTTTATTCCTTTAAGTTCTAACTCATCTTCCACTTGCTCCTGATTACTTTCATAATGGTCTCAGGCCTGCTGTCTTTCAGTTCTGCTTTGCAGTTCTTTTGCATTTGGGAAGCAACCCAGGTGTCTACAGGTTGTTGTTTCTTTCCCTTCTCAGCCAGATGTGTTTCTACAGCTTCTTTATACTGTCATTATAAACACTAGTAGTTGTCTTTCTATAGTTCCATTTTCTCTGATTCCTTGTATGTGCTGGCAGATGTGATTTTGCTATCCGACTGGTTTAGCTTGTTTCAAGGTTGAGGTTATTTTGAATAAACTACTGTGAAAACTCAGGTATTAGTCTTTCATGGACATGCATTTTCATTTTGAGTAAAAACCTAACAAGAGAATTGTTAGGTCATAGATAGTGATATCTTCAATTTTGTAATAAATTAGCATATGGTTTTCAAAGTAGTTGCATTATTCTATCCTCTCACAGCAATTAATGAGGGTTCTAGTTGTTCTACATCTTTGTCAATAGTTGGTATTTT
Organism: Pedetes capensis; assembly: GCA_007922755.1. Lineage (NCBI taxonomy): Eukaryota > Metazoa > Chordata > Mammalia > Rodentia > Pedetidae > Pedetes > Pedetes capensis. The sequence continues at coordinate 124,833 of VMDO01004112.1, forward strand.
CAGTTTTTAAAATTCACGTGAAGTGGTAGCTTGTTGTGGTTTTAATTTGCTCTTCCCTTATAATCAGTGATGTTGACTATTTTTAGTGTGCTTGTTGGACATTTATAGTGCTCATATTTATGTGTCTGTTCAAGTCTGTCACCCCCTTTTTTAAAAGAATGCTTGGTCTTATTATATTAAGTTGTAGAGGCAAGCACTTTGTCATATATATTTGAACTATGAATATGTTCTCCTAGTATTGAGAGTATTTTCTCCTAGCCCATGGTTTGCCTTTGGTGGACTTAATGATGTCCTTAAAAGATCAGAAATTTTAAGTTGAGTCCAATTTGAAATATTTTCTTTTATTGTTAGAGTGGTTTGTATCTAAAACCTACTGGTATTTGTGAATCCCAAGGTCATGAAGATTTTTCCTATTTTCTCTCTTTTTTAACTTCTTCATTTAAAGCAATGATACATGTCAGAATTAATTTTTGTACATAGTGTGAGGTATGTGTGGTAGCATACTTTTTATTCAACAAACCAGCGCTGGTTGCTGAAAAAATTATCTTTTTCCACATTTAACTACTTTTGCTCCTTTGTTGAAACTCAGTTGATCAGATATGTATGAATCCGTTTGTGGACTCCATTCTATATGTGCATTCTTACATTAATAGTAACACTTGAAGTCTAGTAGCTTTGTTCCTTTAAATTTGTTCTTATTTTTCAAAATTAGTTTGTATTTCCATATAGACTTTAGAACCAGATTGTGGATTTCTACCTTTTCAACAAAAGAAAGTCTGCTGAGATTTTTTAAACTGGAATTACATTGAATCTATGAACCAATTAAATCAATGTTGAGCCATCAACTTGTAGTTATAGTGTATAGATTTTCTATATAATCAATATCAAGTTTCCAAAACATCAACATGGTACATATCTCCACTAAAATAGGTCTATTTATATTCTCACAGCAAAGTTCTGTAATTTTCAGCATACAAGCCTTGCACATTGTAATGTACATTGACTTTTGAGACAGTCTAAAGATAAAAGTATCTGTGGTTTATAAAACACTGACAAGAGCTTCTCAATTGTTTTAAGTACAGATAATTTAATAAGCAAAATCTTAGTGTAGATAAGTTATAAGATGTGTTAAGTAAAGATAGGTGGTCACAAAATATAGCATATATGTGTTACATGTAAGTAGCAAAAAATACCAAATATTCATAAGACACCTGGATACTAAATATGTATGATACACTAAATACACTGGAGATACTTAATATTCAGGGCATATTAAATGTGTATGAGACATATGTGGTACTAAAAATACAAGCAGCATAAAATATTCAGGATCCACTAAATATTCATATATGTCATGTGTATTCAATATTCTCTACTCGGTATTCAAGAGGCCTTAATTAGTCAACTACTAGTGATCCATTCCGACCCCAAGAAACACAAAATCCATGGCTGTTCAACAAGCTAATTGTAACCTACAACTATGGCCAGGTTTTATTGTGCCTGCATCTCTCCAATAGAGCGAGAACATGTGTTTCACTGGCCCCGAACATTTGCAGTCTGTGTGACCTCTCACTCCAACCTCAACTCTCATCCTCATTACCACACCATCCTCGGGAAGACTGATGAGACAAAGGGAAGGAAAATTCAGCCCTATAACCTGCCCACACCTCTTCAAAGGGTATTACAATACACATCTTTCTCCTTGTTTTTTGTTTGTTTGTTTGTTTGTTTTTGCTTTGTGTTGTTGATTCATTAAATAAACCATGTTATTTGGGTTTTAACTTAATGTTTTCATTTGGCCTATGAGCCTTTTTGTTGCATGACACACAGGACAGCATCAAGATAATTTCCCAAACGATGGTACATCTTTTGCTAATTTATTACTAAATATTTCATGGCTTTGGTTTTATTGTAAATGTAATTTGTAATTTTGTTTTTCAATTACTTGTTGTTATTAGGTGCCGTTGAGCTGGGTCCAACTCATAGTGACCCTCCATACAACAGAATGAAACACTCCCTGACACTGTGCCATGCCTGGGACTATGTCAGTGTTTCTCTGCTATTCATAGGGTTTTCCATGGCTGATTGTTTCAAGATTGTTTTGGGAGTGGGCTGCCAGGTCCTTCTCCCTCCAATTGCTTAATGTCAGTGTATTAGTCAGCTTGTGTGTTGCTATGACAAAATACCTGACAGAAACAAGTTAGAGAAGGAAAAACTTACTTTAGCTCATGGTTCAGAGGGTTTCACTCCATTGTGACAGGGAAACATGACAGAGCAGGGCAGAACCTGTAGCAGGGGACTTCACAACACAACATCAGGATGCAAAGAGAGCTGGAACCAGAGGTCCTAGTAAAACTTCCAAAGCCTGGGCCCCCAGTGACCCACTTCTACAAGCTGGGTCCCACCTCCCTAAGTCCCACAGCCTCCACAGACATTGCCACCACCTGAGAACCAAGTATTTAAACCCATGATCTTTGGGTACATTTTAGGTGCAAACAATAACAGCCAGTACATAGAAATACAACCAATTTTTGTATATTGATTTGTGTCCTGTAAGCTTTTAAATTCACTTAATTCTAAAAGAGTTTTCTTCTTTCTTTCTTTTTCTTCTTTTTTGGGGTTTGGGGAAAGCAGGAGTAGATTCTTTGGGTTGGGATTTTCTACCAAAAAAAGTATACCCTGTAGACAATTGTGTTATCTGTAAAGATAGTGTTATGTTTCACTTTTAAATCTGTAATTTTTTTCTTGCCTTATTTCAGTGACTAGGAAGTAGTACTGAATAGATATGAAAATAGTGGACATCATTCTCTTGTACTTTTCTTAGGGAGAATGTGTTCAGTATAACACTATTAGGATGACAGTCATATTAATATCTTTTTTGTTTCTGTGCAGCTAAGACTTTTATCATGTATGAATGCTTAATTTAATCAAGAGCTTTTACTAAATTTGTTGAGGTGATGATAGGGCATTTCTCTGTTAAACTATTAGTATGATGAATTAAGTTGGTTATGTTTTTCAAATTTCCTGGTGCAAATTTTACTTCCTGATGAATTATCATATTTCAGCATATATTAATTGTACAAAATAATAGATTTCATTGTAACATTTTCAAAAATGTATATTATACTCCCCTTTACCCTCTCTTGTCCACTGCATTATCATTTTTGTATATCGTCAGAGTTGCCGTTGTTGTTGTTTTTAGGTGGCAGCAAGTCAGGTCTGACTCCTAGCAACTCTACGAACAACAAAATGAAACACTACCTGACACTGTGACATGCCCAGCATTATGTCAGTGCTTCTATGTTATTCATAGGGTTTTTAATGGCCAATTGTTTTGGGGAGTGGGTTTCCTGGTCCTTCTTCCAAGCCTACAGCTCCTGGTATTCCCAGGCAGTCTCCCATCCAAGGACTAACCAGGCTCCATCCTACCTGGCTTCTGAGATTTGATGAGATTAGACACTATAGTAGTGCAGCTGCAGGCACTGCTAGAGTAGACTTGATAAAATTTTGTGAAAGATTTTCTCTTTTAAGTTTATGAAGAATATTGGTGTATAGTTTTCTTTTCTGTAATATGTCAGGCCTAGGTATCAGGCTCATGCTGGCCTATAAAGGGAAGAAGGATGTATTTCTTCCTCTATTTTTTTGAAAGAGCTTATGCAATATCAATATATTTCTTTGTGTCATCTGTATTTATTGATAGATTTCATCAGTAAAGCACTAGTTCTAAGTTTTCCTTGTGAGAAGATTTGTGATTATGAATTCAGCTTATTTAATTACTGTTAAGTTATTAAAATTTTCACTTTCTTCTTGATAAGCTTTGTCAGTTTATACCTTTCAAGGTATTTGTACATTTTATATAAGTTAAAAGTTTTTAAAATATTTCCTTATTATGCAATATCTTAGTCTATTTGTGCTGCTATAAGAAGATCACTTATAAATCATAGAAATTTATTTCTCATAGTTCTGGAGGCTGGGAAATCCAAGGTCAAGATGTTGATGAGTCTAGTTGTCTGGTGAGGACTGCTCTCTACTTCCAAGATGGCTGCTTGTTGCCATTTCTCCAGAGGACAAACACTGTGTCTTCACATGACAGAAGGGCCAACAGGGGAAAATGTACCTACAGGAGTCCTTTTATGGGACACTATATGCTGAGCAAATAATCCAAGAAGCTGGACTTTATGAGGAAGAACTACATCCGGATAGGAGGAAGACTTATTAACAACCTGCATTATGCAGGTGACACAACTCTGCTTGCTGAAAATGAAGAGGATTTAAAACATTTACTGATGAAGATCAAAGATCATAACCTTCAGTATGGGTTGCGACTAAACATCAACAAAACAAAAATCCCTATGACTAGGTCAGTATGCAACTTCACAACAGATGGAGAAAAGATTGAGGTTGTCCAAGATTTTGCTTTGCTTGGCTCTATAATCAACTCCCATGGAACAGGAGTCAAGAAATTAAAAGACACATTGCTCTAGGAAAAGCTGTAGCAAAATATCTCTTTAGAGTATTGAAAAGTAAAGAAGTCACATGGAAGACGAAGGCGTGTCTGACTCATGCCATGGTATTTTCAGTTGCATCATATGATTGTGAAAGCTGGACAATGAACAAGGGAGATAGGAAAAGAATTGATGCTTTTGAATTATAGTGCTGGAGATGTCTATCGAATACACCATGGACTGCCAAAAGAACCAACAAATCTGTCCTAGAAGAAGTGCAACCAGAGTGCTCCTTGGAAGCAAGAATGGCCAGACTGTGTCTTACATATTTTGGACATGTAGTCAGGAGAGATCAATCCCTGGAGAAAGACATCATGTTTGGGAGAGTGGCAGATCAACGAAAAAAAGGAAAACCCTCCACCAGATGGATTGACACAGTGTCTGCAACAATGAGCTTAAACATAAACAAGAACCTGTGCCGGCACAAAATCGAGAAGTGTTTCAATCTGCTGTACATAGGGTTGCTATGAGTCGGACTCAACTCGACAGCACCTAACAGCAACAACATTCATGCTCCCATATGTCTGTCACCTTGTCATGTTGTGGGGGCTTATGTGTTGTAATGCTGAAAGCTATGCCACCAGTATTTCAGATGCCAGCAGGGCCACTGATGGTGGACAAGCTTCAGCTGAGCTTCCAGACTAAGACAGACTAGAGAGAAGGACCTAGCATTCCACTCCTGAAAATATTAGCCATTAAAATCCCTATGAATAGCAAAGAAACACTGTCAAATATAGTGCCAGGAAATGAGCCCCTGTCTGGAAGGCATTCAAGAAACAATTGGGGAAGAGTTGCCTCCTCAAAGTAGAGTTGACCTTAATGACAAGAATGGAGTAAAGGCCCTGGGACCTCCTTTTGTTGATGCAGTATGACTCACAATGAGAAGAAACATAGAGGCTGCAATATTGGGCTCAAACCTAAAAAGATCATGTGTATGATGCAGTGTTGGGTAGTGTTTTGTTCTGTTGCACATAGAGTCACTATGAGTTAGATCTGACTCAATGGCACCTAAGGGTAGCAAGAGTCTATTTATGGCTTGATTGCTACCTTAAAAGCCTCACCTCTTAATACTGTTGCATTGGGGATTAAGTTTCAACATGAATTTTGGATAGGACATAAGCATTCAAATCATATTCTCATATATATGAGAATATATATATTCTCATATAT